>MU714750.1:10866-44349 GCA_026770625.1 Nicotiana glauca
CCAAAGATCGCCCAAGAGCTGTTGGAGAAGAGAGAGTTTGAGAAATGGGATGAAAATCCCGTAAGTGTTCTGTTTTTGGGTCTTTAAAATCACTGGACGAAATTGCTCTATGCGATCGCAGAGCAAGGAATACGATCGCATAGAGTAAGAGAAAACTGGCCACTGCGATCTCATGGGAGGAGTTGCGATCGCGTAGAAGGGGCAGGCTGCTCTATGCGATCGCAAGCCTCACTGTGCAATCGCATCGATGAAAAATGGGGCTGCTCAGATTAAAGCTATGCGATCGCAGGATAATGGCTGCGATCGCATTGAAGGACTAGACAAAGCTACGCGATCGCATTGGAATTATTGCGATCGCATAGCACAAACGGGGCAACTTGAAATTTACTCTATGCGATCGCGGAGGCTCTTATGCGATCGCATAGAGCAATGTACCAGATACCAGCAAACAGCAAAAATACCAGATTTTCTAAGTCCAAAATACTCTGACGCCTATCCGAAACTCACCCGAGCCCTCGGGGCTCCAAATCAAATATGCACACTGACTCAAAAATATCATACAAACTTGCTCGAGTGATCAAATCGCCAAAATAACATTTAAATCAATGAATTGAGCCTTAAATCCAAGAAATCTTTCAAATTTCATAAACCTCCAAATTTTCCAATTTAAGGTCGAAACACATCAAACGACGTCCGTTTTCAACCAAACTTTACAGGAAGCGCTTAACCAATATATATGACCCGTACCGGACGTTAGAACCAGAATACGAGCCCGATACCATTACGTTTTGATCAAATTTTATTTTCATTTTCCTTAAATATTTTCAGAAAACAATTTCACGGAAAAATTCATTTCTCGGGCCTGGGACCTCGGAATTAAATTCCGGGCATACGCCCAAGTCCCATATTTTTCTACGGACCTCCCGAGACCATCAAATCACGGGTCCGGGTCCGTTTATCAAAAATATTGACCAAAGTCAACTTTAATCATATTAATATCAAAATTCTTCAAATTTTTCACATAATTCATATATTTCAACATAAAAAACTTTTCGGTTGCGCGCCCAGACTGCGCACCAAATCGAGGCAACTAAAAGTGAGGTTTTCAAGGCCTCGGAAGCACGGAATGACTAAAAAAATAAGTGATGACCCTTTGGGTCGTCACATATCATTTACATTTTGAATCCAAATATTAGTTCACTAATAATCCTAATTTGTTATATACATTAATTAGTATTCATTTTATTACTCTGATAAAGTTTACTATTAGTATACATATGCGACTATGGTTTAACTATCTTTTGCACAAATTAAATGATATTTGACTTGAAATATTCGTGCAACGCACGAGTATAGAGTCTAGTCTATATCTATATCTATCTATATTATTATAAAAGTATGAATAAAATGTTGGATTACAAAAATAACCTTTTAATATTAAACATAATAACTCATAATAAAAGGACATAATCGGAATTCTAGACATTATCCTTGTTATTATAAAAACATGAATGCAATGTCGGTTTACAAAAATAACCTTATAATATTAAGCATAATAACTCATCATAAGAGGACATAACCGGAATTCTAGATATTAACTTTATAATCCTATTAGTTTTAAGACATAATACTACACGTTAGAAATCATACACGATTACTTTTAGTACAATCATAATACTTTTAGTCATGTCGTGTTTTACTCCTTTTCTTATTAAATTCAAACTACGAATATGAACTCTATAATACAATCCCTGTTGAACTTGAATTTGAGCATAAAATATGAACTACGAATACTAAATCTAATTTCCTATGCACTAGAACTCTACAATATTCCAAATTTTGGTACCAGTATTTGAGTGAAAATAATTTTCTTCATTCAATGGGATTTAGACTTAAAGGTCAATTGTAAACTCTTTAATGAATATCAATTTTAAAGTGTGGTGTTGCAGAAAGAAATTAAGAAAACTCAGTAACTTCTCAAAGTTATTGTATTTTTCTTTGAAATCGAAGTGAAACCTGAAAACGTGTGCTTTTTACTCTTTCTTTATCATCTTTTTTGGGTATGCAATTGATAGGTTTTCATGAGTTTTAATTTTGTTGTCGAACTTTAGTTCATTTATTTGCCAAAACATTTTCAGTGTTGTTGTCAAATCTTTTATCATGCATGAATACAATGTTGATAGTTGATAATCCTCCAAAATGTAAATCGTATCTTCAAATAAGATAATTTCCTGTAGATTAAAATTATAACGTTAAATTCCTAATGTGAATTTTTATGGAATACTAATACCAATCATGCTGTCCTACTCATTATTGGAATTCTAAAGTGCACTGTATATACCAAATTTACATAGATAAGAATATTTAGTGCCATCCTTTGACCATTATCTATGTTCTTATCTATATCTGTATTTGTATATAATGTTAGTTTGCAAAAATAATATTTTAATATTAAGCATAGTAACTCACCATAAAGGGACATAATCGGAATTTTAGACATTAGCCTTGTAATCCTATTAGTTTTAGGACATAATATACGTTATGAATCCTATATGATTATTTTGAGGAATCCTATTAATATAATCCTAATACGTTTAGTCATGTAATCATATTACATTTAGGATATACTTCTTAAAAAAAATCATATTACTAATTTAATTTTAAACATATTATATTGTTCAATTACTAATTTAATTTGATAATATATTAGCCTCTCTATTTCTTTGGAGTAGGGGTAAAGTCTTACACACTACCCTCCCCAGACCCCACTTGTGAAATTTCACTGGGTCGTTGTTGTTGTCATGTATTATATTGTCCAAATTTATTTTTTTAAGAGAACTTATATTATTATAAAAACTCGAATACAATATGTATAGATCAAAATAGCCCTAAAATATTAAATAGAAGAACTCATAGGGAAAGAACATAACTTTAATAACTTTTTTTTTGGAATATAATAGTTTCTATGTTAATTTTTAATATTTGAAATCATAAAATTAATAAAAGTTAGTCTACTTAATTCTTATTAAAAATATGTAGGAATGTTTGATAAAATTAATTTCATAAAAATCCTCTGTATGGGTAATACATTACTACTTGAAAATATCCAATACTAAGAAAAAATAAAAGTAATGTTAAACGGACTACATAACACGTTGAAATTGAGAGAAACAATCCTCATGATAATATATTTTTATATTATATTTGAACTGATTTCCTACTCAAATAATATTTTGTTATTATTTATTTCTCGTGTAATATTGAAAAATATACCTAATTATTAAAGAACAACTAAATTTTTTTTTAAGAATATAAATATGTGAGAAAGAGAAAGAAAAAGGTATATCGATCTTTTTACTCTTTAAAAATAACATTTATGGGGGATAAAATTATAATTACGATTAAATATTCAAAACAAGAGATGAACTAACATTAAAAATATGAATTAATAGAAAATAAATTGTTTTTTATGTTAAAACCAAATAATCAAAACTTCAACTAACTATTTAGCAAAGAATGCATTGTAATTATTTTTTAAATTCATCATATGAGTAAAATTATTTTTTAATAAAAAATATATTAGGGTACATAAATTTATTCCATAAAAAGAGCGTTAGAGATTAAGAAAATTAGATCACAAATGAAAATAAAATAGTATTAAAAAGCCCATGCAAGTGATTGAGGAAGCACAATCAAAGTTATATCCTAAACAAAAATAAGCTTTCCAGACTATATTATAAAGAGTCGATCTGGTATAGCGGAATTATCCTTTGTAGACAGCCCCGCCGGAATCGAAATAATATTCATATGTCATGCATTAATTACTTGTAAATGTCACATCAAGATACATGATATTGTTAGCTATAACAAGTGATATACCATCAACGATTTTATTATGAGGTCGTACAACTCACTTTAGATTAGATATACCTCTTCAAACAACTGAAATAAACCATCACAAATATATCAAAGCAGAGCAATAATGCTAAATTTATAAGAAGCCAAATTGATAATATGGGATGAAGAGGTTATGGTTAAACGTCAAAGAATTGAAACAATTGCCTAGAGTTTTAGAGATATATTGGCTATCAATGAACCGTTTGGTAGAAAAGTAATGGTTTAGGAGGTGATTTCTGTCATGTACTATTAGTAATTCCAAAATCGACGAAAGTGGAGACTTCAAAAGCTAGGTTGTCAAAATTATACTTGTGGCCTCAAATGAAAAAGATTCAAAACGAAAAATATAAAAGTAAGAACAGATCCGATATTCATTGACTTCTTACTTCCAGTCGAAAACGACGAAGAGCACCTAATAAAAAATAATTTGGTTCTTCCAGAACACTTGGTTATCAATCAAAGGGTAATAGTAGTGCATTTAATAAGAAAAATATTTTCATCAGTAGATTAAAACATAATTTGTGCAAATTAAATGATAGAAATTAAAGAGTTATCTTAACTAGCAGAAATAAATATATTGATCAATAAATAAAAGGTTGATTGCTAAGTTTTATGGTAAAAATACATTTTTTTTTAGTTTTGACTCAACCGAAGATGATCGATACCAACAATTACTACCAAGAAGAATACTTAAATACTTTAATATCAAATGACTTTCTACCATCCAGGTTTGTTGTCAAGTTTATTATTTCTTACGTATGTTAGTGTCACCATATATATAATAGACTAAGTTAAAATTGATCTTCCATTGCATATAGATTGATTTTAAAGAAAAATATGCCTGTCATGCTACTGAAAACTTAGATCCGCCGAATAGCTTATGTAACAGTACATAGTTAGTATATTGAAGTTTCAACAATAAAATCATACATGCAGAAATTATGATATTGGTCAACATACTTCTAAGTACGTTTTTATCCTTGAAATCAACTTTCGTCTTCCAAAACTAAATAATATCCTTTAAAATTTGTGTAAACTTATATTTTGTAATTATAATAAATAAAGTACAAGGACAACAACAATAACAACAACCCAATATAATCCCACTTAGTGGGGTCTGGGGAGGGTAGTGTGTACGTAGACCTTACCCCTATCCTGGGGTAGAGAGGTTGTTTCCAAATAGACCCTCGGCATCCTTCCCTCCAAAAACTTCTCACCTTGCTCTTGGGGAGATTGGAACTCACAACCTTTTGGTTAGAATTGGAGGTTGCTTACCATCAGAGCAACCCCTCTTGTCTTAAATAAAGTACAAGGGCAAACATCCTAAATCTTGAACTATGTTTACAACAATATATTTTCTTGCACGAATAACTATATGTTGCACTTTAAAGAGGGATATTAATATCGACAACAAGAGTTCTAGTTATGGCAGAATAACCAAATCATTAGAAGGAAACATGCAAAAAAAAAATCATCTACAAGAAGTGTTAGGTAAGATATTATCATATTAGATATCTTTAAACTATAATATATAATTATCTAATTAACATGACTAAATTAATCATTTTTTTAAGTTCTGGTGATGTCCTTTCATTTTAAATTCACGTATTATGCTAATGTAATAATATTTTTCGACATTTAGATGATTGTTGTATTATTATACAAAAAATTTCTCTCATTAATTAATTTTTTTCCTTCATACAAATAAATGTTTAAATCATTATGTGTCATTATTAACGTGCAACGCACGTTTATAGATACTAGTTATTATAAAAGCACGAATATTGAAATGCTAAATATTAATGGACTAAAATATCCTCAAAAAATTGATCGACTTTTATACCCTTTATAAAATTAGTATTGTTTCAAAGAAATAAACTTATATTGGATAAAAATGTAATATTTTGGATTCTTCTCTTATTCGAGCTAGAGTTCAATTACAATCTTTTAGCTATTTGAGATTATGTTCTACCAGTTCTTCAAGCTCTAAGTCCAAACTAATTTCACATGAACTAAAAGACGTTAAACCGCCTATTACCGTTATATATATGTTTGGTTGGCATGGAATAGTTAAATCCTGTGTTCTATTTATAAGATTTCTTTTGTTTTTCTTTTTGTTCTATAATTATTTCCATATGTTGCTTATCCACTTATATGTATATAATTAAATTGCATATAACATACAGTTTTAAGTTCTTTGTTATTGCTATATTCGTGTAATGTTTTCGTGATTAGTTATTTTGGGGTTTGTTTTATTTTATAAATCTTTCCTTGAAGAACAATGATCGAGTTGCGTTTAAATGTGAATAGATTTAATTAGAGTTAGCATGGTAAATTAAACTTTTCTTCTTGATGAGAAGCCCTTCTCTTCTCTAATTGTATTTTTTCCCTACAAGTCAATAAATCTTCTCCTTTTATCGCAATTGAACTTAAAGCTTTAATTGGAATTTTTAACATTTTGAGTGAGTGCTATTATTTGTTATATTTAGTTAAGCTCCATTAAAAATGACTATATTTAAATTATTTTTCACAAAGTAAAAAGCTAAACTATCTTATTCTTTTTTTTGTGCGGAGTTGTGCTATTTTCTTCTGTTAAAAAAAGAACAGTGTCCTATGGAGTTTAACGTGAATAAAGGCACATGCTTTCTGCCAGGGATTTGATTGAATGAGAGCAAATTAAAGTTTATGCAATTAGGTATTATACTACTTTGATTTATATTTCATAGCTCAACTAAATATTTTCGAATATTAATGTGGTAAAAGTTCTACTATTTTCTACACAAATTTTGTAAAAATAACATAAGACGTCGTGACAACGCACGTCTATAGAGACTAGAATATTTCACGTTACATGCAACTCGATCATTGTTCTTCAAGGAAAGATAGGTAAATCTTTAGTAGGATCATCTGAACAATTAAGAATTTTACTAAATTAGAATAATATTTCAAAGATAAAATAAAACAAATCCCAAAATATCTAAATCAGCTTTCGAACAACTAAAATATCTCTAAAATATTGATTGAATTTTATATCCTTTTAGTCTTATTCTATCATGTTTCTATTGATTTTTTTTTTTAATTTAAAAAATACCATATTTAAAAATAGAGGTTTAAACAAATACTATTTCTAGGCTTCGATTCCTGGTCTAATTAAACAAATACTGCAATCATGAAAGTAGAATTTTAAACCATTATGGTGAATTATGTCAAAGTTTGCTGATAATTCCAACACTGGTTACAATTGTAATATAAACTCAAGTTAATTCGTAGAATAATTCATATCCATAATAGTTGAATTAGAGTTACTTTAGAGTTAGATTGAGTACGCATCCAATAGGACACAAGTCACACAATACTTTACACCGAATAACATAAATAATTTAAACTATCCAACCGTTAGAAAACTTATATTATTTGTGATGTGTATTTCGTACTATTTGACGCATGAAATTATATTATATTATTATTATTATTATTATTGTTGTTGTTGTTGTTTTTATTGTCGTTGTTGTTATTATTGTTATAAAAGAAAATTTTTCAAGGCAAAATATAGATTATTGACTGAATATACGTGCAATTATTACACAAATTGAATATTTACATGCAACGCACGTTCATAGAGATTGGTACTATATTAAAAATACGAAAACCCTTAGCAAAATGTCGTTCGTCTTTTTTACCCTCTAAAACTTGATTTCATACTAGACAAATTAGTTATTTCATTATTCCTCCTAATAGTTTTAGAACTTTAAAATCACCTAAGATTTTCCTTATTATATCTTTTCTTAATCCTTTTTTGAAGTATATATGTAAAAAGTCATAATATTTGGCAACATGTGACACATTAATTATCAAATCTAACGTGAATAAGTTCCATCCAAAGAAAAGCTACATTTTCATAGTTAGATATCCTTCGACAAATATAAGAAGTATAAAAAGAAATCAAGAAAATTAATTTAAAATTTAATTTTACACTCAAAATAATCATTTCGTTATTTTTCTAACTTTTAGCACGTTAAAATTAGTTGAAATTTACTTCTTATATTTTTTTTATTTGAACTACGTAAAAATCTTAATATATAGAATTATTTGATGTGTAATATATTTATTAAATCAAAACTAACATGAGTATTTGCCATTTAAAGCAAATCTAAACTTCCATTGTTATATTTCCATTGTGATATTACCATTGCTTCAACTATCGTTTCTCTTTTACTACAATTTAAGGGTCTAAGAAAAATAACCTTGTCATTAGAATTAGAATATTATTATAAAATAACAATAAACATTGGTTTCATACCTTGTTTTTTGTGACCTTTATTTTATATGACCATTCGATAAATATTTTTGTATGATAACCTACATATAAAGTTTTTTTCTTTTTTCTTTTTATAATCATTCTAATAAATGATAACTTCCTATATTTACGTTATTTTTTATAAAGTATTAACTCTAATATTAGAGTATGTTTTAAGATTTTATATTATTATGTATTTATCGAGCTAACGGGCTAAAAATGATCAATGTTCATCATATTTAAGAACTTATGCTTTTTATTTTATTTTATTCAATAACTCACATTATTTAATATTTTTTTGTATTTTAAAAAAATTATATATTTATTTATATAGGGTACACGTACAAAGCGCGTACCTTAATACTAGTAACCTTAAAAGCGTTAAAATAGCAGTACACTTTTTTCTCGCTGATAACCTATGTAAATAGTATTCCGTTTAAAAAGGGAGATGAGTTCAGACTGATAAAAGCCTATTATCTTGGACTTGGTCGTGCCCTTTGTCTCCGTTAGGCTCATGCGACATTTTATGTAGAATTTATAAAATGTTACTCCCTCCGATCAAAAATAAGTGATTTTTTTACCTTTTTTTTGTGATCCAAAATAAGTGATTTTTCCAGATTTCAAGAATGAATTAATTTCTTTTTTTCTACATTGCCCTTAGAGTAAATAGTATTGGAATATGTGTTAGGAGTGTTTATGCTAAATAGTAAAGGTTAATATGGTCAATTCTATTTCTAATTAATGTTAAAAGGTAGATTTCTTAATCTGTGTGAAAACATCCAAAAAATCACTTATTTTGGAACAGAGGGAGTAATATGTAGAATTTATTAACATTAATAAATATTAATACTAGCTTCACACTTTAATGACGAATGCTGCCCAACCCCCATCAAACCCCACGCACAAAAAAAAAAAAACCCCAAAAAGTTGTACATTTTATGTAGAATTTATGGGGTTTAAGCACTGTTAATAAGTATTTTCACTTGAATTAATAGGTTGAGACATCAAAATGGTCCACGTAATTAAATGGAATGTGGTTGAGTTTGGTAGGGAAGTTCATTGGTCATTTCTGTGTCCAATTTGTCGGTCATAAATTGCTGAAAAAGCCTGTTGTGAACATCTTATGATGTGAGCTGAGTACTACATGCTGGGTCTCAAATTTCTTTCTGTCAACTATCTCAATTAATTGCTCAATTAACATAGAAATCCAGTATTAAAAGTTACTTTGGAATATCTTGCGTGTACACATTGCTTATTTTTGATGATGAGCCTTCCCGCGGATTAGCTCAACTCAGAGATAGTACTATGCACATTCTTTTTTTTTTTTAACTTTTAAATGCAACAATTCAAGTTGTGACGTAACTGGTAAAGTTGTTGCCATATGACTAGGAGATTGTCACGCCCCAAACCTGAATAGGCACGTCCGGCACCCGGTGCCATACTTGGCCCGAGCATATCTGAGACTGTGAACTCTGGAGGGGTAACCCTCAACTAAGGGGCGGAGGCACACTGAGCCAAGCGGTATCGACATAACAACTATATTGGTAATTGGCCCGTTGGTGAAGCAATCCAGTTTCTACTTGTGGTCAAGCGTTCGACTCCACTTCCTTAATTTTTAAGTATTGTTTGAAAGAAGCAGTGTCCTATGGATTCGAAAGGATAATGAGCTATTGAGTAAAGTTTTGTTGCCTTATAAATAAATATTTTTTAGTAATATTTGTACTGAGTCTATTATGAATACATGTTAAAAAATGAAAGTTCGTCGGGGAGAGCTGTACTAATATATTTGAATGGTATTTTCTAAAGTATGATTTTATTAAAGTGATCTCTTCATTTGTACGCCTCTCTAAATTTTGACATCGCTTACAAAATTTTTTGCATACGCCCCTTGCCTTAACTTAGGCCGATGAGGCCATATTCTGAATCGTTTGAAAATAACTTCTTTTTCATCTGTGGGGTAAACATACCAAAAGCTGATATATATAACTGTGCAAGCTGACGAATCCGCCATGAACATCTACTGATATACAAAATATGCAGGACTTGTCTATAAGCCTCAAGAGATAAATGAACTGTATCATGGTCGGGACAGGCCTCGACCTACCCATAACATGTATATATAAAATGGACTCCAAGGTCTAGACTTGGTAACTCCAAGGAAGTGGCGCTTAACAACCAAGTTGATGTTTGACTGTGTCTGCTGGGAGGGTTTGCCCAACTATCAATCAGGACCTGCAGGCATGAAATGCAGCGTCCCTAGCAAAAGGGACGCCAGTACAAAATAATGTACCGAGTATGTAAGGCAACTGAATAACTGAAATCGGAAACTAAACTAATAATATAATAACTGAAAGTAACCGGTAGTCAAAGATAATATGAAGATATGCTTACCTGCTGATACTGAATCAACTATCTCAAAATAGTAAGTAAAATTGTTCGGACCTTGATCGAAGCCAACCCTACACCACTACAAAGTGGCAAGAGTGGTCGAAGCAGTTTTTATCCGAGATGGTCGGGATCGATTCCACAAGAAGCTAGAATTGGTTGGGATTTGGATTACTATCTAAATTAACAATGTGTGGTGCTTTTAATTGCACTTCCAATCATAGTTGTTCATTTTTTACCTCTTTATCTATGCCAATAAGACGCTAAATTAAGCTAAGAGTAAAATGCTTGAAAGGTTTTCTAAATGGTTAAAGAGACACTAGAGAAGTGACTCTCTCCTAGGTGAATATTTGACGGGATCTAATGTCTAAGAGAAGGTTGTTATATTGGGGATTACGATATACCCAATTCACTTAACTACTCACTCTATAGCTCTCAGTAGCTCAAGTGACTTTGCCCTAATTGACTTTCTCAAGACCAATTGGGTGTCAAAATTGTGCAAGCAATATAGGCTCAAGTTGGGTATTACTATCTCTAGATTTAACCCTTTAATTTGGGCTATCAATCTCTTGATTACACCCCAATTCCTTATTGGACTGATTTTTCTAGACTCAAACTCTCTTTCTCAAGAAGAGCCCAAGTCAAATAGGCACAAATTAGTATTTGCAAACACTAATTCAACAAGGAAAATACAAATCAGTTCAAATATCAAACACCCATAAACGTCTAAGCCTTAAAATAAAAGACCCATCAAATACCCATACTAGGGTTGAGCCACAACCCTAGCTAATGGGCCTAGCTACTCTTAATAATGGGAGAAAACTAATAAATAGATGAAGAATAAACCATATAATTTGATTACAAGCTAATAATTGAAGATTCAATGATAAACCCGCTATAAAATTACTCAAAAAGTCAAGAATCGTCAATTTCGTGCTCAGCTAGAAGTTAGATTCCCTAAAAATATGAAAAGAAATTATTTATACTAGGCCGAATTTTCTGGACAAAAATACCCCAACGGAGGTAGTGCGAACCATGCCACGATGAGGCTTTTTGGCTTGAATATTCACTCTCTGAATCTGGCCAACACGGGCCGCATAAAATGCTCCGCGGTCGTGGTGGCTTGATTGCGGATCGCATAAAATGCTCCGCGGACCGCACTCACTTCAATTGTCTAAACTTCCAACTCCCTGAAACCCATCTTCGTGGACTGCATAAAATGGATTACGGCCACAAAAAGGTTTCTGCGGCCATAATAAAACCTCAGCGGACCGCACTGCTTTAAGCTCCAAATTTGCACCTCTCTGAATCACCTCACCGCGGGCTGCACTAAATGGATTGCGGCCGCTGTGGGTCTGTTGCACTGTGCTTTGACTTGTTCTTGCTACTTGCGCATGTTTCACTCCTTTTTGAGCTGGTTTTTGACTACTTGTCACTTTTTGACTAAACCCTGCAAACAAGCACAACATGTAAGCCTTTGGGACTATTTGTACATATTTTTAATCAAAACTCAAGTAAAAAAGAGTGTAAAATAAACTAGAATCCCTAGTTATTAACTCCCCCAAACTTAAGCTTTTGCTTGTTCTCAAGCAAACAAAATAAGTCCACCTCCTTAAGAGTAAAACCAAGAAAATTTAGCTGACCTAAAGTGACCTCATCTAGCATCAATTGGGACTAACAATTACCCTCAACTCAAATGAATCATTAACAAAATTCAATCTTTTAAGCACCATAGTTTTAGTACGACACAAAAGCATCAAGAATTGACTCAACTCATTAAGGAAACTCTTTCTAAAACTTTGGCCATTGTGGAACCCAAACTCATACATCCTCAACTCTTCCTAAGCAAACCTCACTTTTAGATTGTAACACTCAAAACGAGGATAGTGGAAATACTCTCATCTCTCTCAAAGAAAGATCACAAGTCGGGATCTAAGTACCATAAGCTTGCCCCTTATGTGAGTCACCACTAATGTAAGCTTCATTCAGCTCAAGATCATATAGGGCTTTTGTGGAGTTATAGTGAAGGCTTTTGGTTTAGGGTATGAAATATTTGGTCTAAGTACGTTCTATCTTCCCTTAAGCACTTCATTTGCTTCATTTTGGCACACATTCTCTTGACTTTTTAAGTCATTTAATTCTTTCTTAGGGGTTAGAGAGACGCACTGTCACTCTTTTTTGTTCATTCCAAATCTTTTTCTCCTTTCTAGGCTATCCACACCTTTTATCTCTTTTCATTTATTAAATCCCTTCATTTCTTCTGTATTGATCATTCTTTTTTACTTTTTGATTTTCTTTCTTCTTTTTTATTGCCTTTTATTTTCTTCATTTTATACCTTTTACCACTTTGTTATTTTTCTCGTCTCTTCCCCCCAAACTTATGCTTTTACCTTGTGCTAAGGAAAGATAGGGTGCCAAAAGAGGGTCTTTTTAAAATGGGTAAAGGCTTGTATCATGATTTTTGAAAGAAAAAGGGATATGACTCAAAAGAGTTGACTAGGGATATTATCATTGGTAGGTTATGAAAGTTTTCAAGATATCATGTGGATCAAGGAGTGCCTATAATCACTTCACAAGTCAAACTTAATCCTATGATTTCGCCTAGAAAAATATTCGTGGCAAGTTCTAGAATAATGGCATGTCATTTGGACTTGCAATTCAAATTCTCACCACATAAGCTATAGGATTGCTAAAGAAACAGAGTCGAGGGCTCACAACGACCTTAGCTAAGATTTGACTAACACAATGGTCCCGAAAAACTACTTGATGATTATTGGCCAGCACAAGAGTCTCAAGATCACAACTTTCACCATCCTATACACAACAATTTATTTTTGACCATAGGATCAAAGGTAAATGTGTTAAGACCAAGTGAGGCTTTGTTTGAGGCACCACTACTCACTAGCTACTATTTACACAAAAAGAAAAAGAAAACAGACTCAAACCCCTAAAAAGGTTGTCATGCCATCCATCATCGGGAAGAGACGCCCGGTTTACACAAATTTCACCTTTGGAAAGAACCGTGGCATTAAGAAAATCAAAGGCTTATTGCACGCAAAACCTAAAAATAAGAAGCTATCAAAATGAAATAAGAAGCTAGTAAAGAAGAAAAAATGCGGAAAGTAAAATGAATATGCACAAGATGGGATTTAGTCAAATTACATAAGGGGGAATGAATATATACATCAGAAAGTAACTTTAAATACAGACCAAAGTTGCAAAAGTACGAAAAGTGAACTAAAATGGTAAAATTATGTACATACCAAAAGTGAAAAGCAAAGCATAATAAAAAAAATAGTATCATATTTACAACACCAAATCATCCAAATAGGGCTACCCCCTCAAATGAAAGCTAGCATTATCCTCAATGCTAACTAACCAAAAATAGCTCAAACAAAAAGTTAGAGAGTAAAGAAAACTCCCTATTGGCCCTCTGTCTGCATATGATCACGAGCGTGGGTCCTCTGAGTACTCGGGAACCTGTGATGGGTCCTTTTAACCTGTGTCTGCACTGGGACCTGTGTCAAGCTGGACTGCCAGGGTCGGATCCTGCAATAGTAGCTCCAAGGGCAATTGATCCGTAGTCTTCATTCTCTCCACCTCTACCCTCAGCTCCTTCACTGACTCCTTTGATGCTCGAGTTTTCCACAGCTTCTTTGTTTCCTTGGTGAGCTCCTTCAACGCTCTTCCATGAGAACCTACAGCCTCCAATATTAATTGATGGTTCTCTAGGAGCTTCTTTTGGTTGTCCAGAAGCTCCTTGAGAGTATCCTCCACTGACTGTGGAACCTGTGGCTGGGGGGTACAGACTGGGCTTCCACCAAGGTAGAAATCACAGACAGCTTAGAAGTGGCTGCCTGCATCAAGTTGTTGATACTGGCAAGGATCTGGCTCAAGTAGTGGGCAGTCAATGGGTAGGCCGAAGATGAGGGGATATTTGGGGTAGTGGTAGTAGAGGGTCTTGGGGCCATATCTGGGGTAGTTGAAAGAGGTTGAGTAGGAGCTATTACTACTAGCTCTTCAGGCGGGCCAGTAGAAGCAGCGGATTTGCCTCTAGGATGTTTGCCTTTGGGGTTGTCATTACTCTGAAGGTTGTACAGGAAAAAGGTGCCTTTGGCTTCACCTTCACATCAAACCTCCTCTTCTCCACCTCCAAGTCATCAAAGTACATAGTCAGGAAATTTGGGAAGGGATATGATCTATCTCCTTTATTGACCACCCGTGTGATCACCCTAAACATCACATTCCCGATGTTGATCGGGTACCCTACCATGAAAGAAGCCATTAAGATTGCCCAAGAGATAGGCAGAGAGTTCTCATGAGTAGTGGGATCCAAACTGCTGCACACGAACATCTCCCAACCCTTTGCTTTGAAGTTTAGAGTCCTCCTCAAAATTTTGACTCCTGATGTCAACCATGCTGGGGTGGTGCCCGGGAGTGCCAGGTACTCTGCTAACCACGGACGTGCATCCTCACCTAAGGCTACCTTTTCTAAGTATAATGTTTCATCCTCCTCCAGGAAGCCTAGGTAGTCATTGATTGTCTTCCCATCAAACTTCACTGTCAAGTTCCTCACCTTAGTCACTGTAGTGCCCTTTTTTATGTGGGAAACATTAGTGTAGAACTCTTTGACTAAGTGCTCGTTGGCATCCTCAATGTGGCCTATGAAATAATCCTAGCCTGCTCTCTCTCTAAATTGCCTTAGCACATTAGGGTTGTGAGGCAAAAGGTCTTTTGTAATAAATTTCCGCTCAAGTATCAACTTCCTCTCGGGCCACCATTCTCCGAACTTGTGGTAGGCCAATTCACTCATAAACATATCTTGCCACGCTTCTGGTTTTTTGGTTCTAACCACCCCTCCTACTTGGGGCTCACCCCCTCATTTTTCTTCTTCTATTGGATCCTTGCCGGGTGTTGAAGTTGTAGGGTGAGGTGGAAGAGACACTGTCACCGCTCTCAGCTGAGCCCTCAGATGACTCAGAAGAAATTGCAATTGAAGCTTGAGCAGTAGGAGTGCCCGGAGGTGTATCTCTCAATATAGGCCTCTTCGGCCAGTCAGGAACATACTCTGGCACTGTGTAAGAGTCAAACGCCTCCCGGGAGGGTACATACTCACTTCCCTCTGAATGGAAAGCATCTTTATCAACAGCCCTTATTAACTTTCTGGTCTCCTTAATTACCTATTGAACTTAGGGGTTAATTTTATCATTTCTCGTCCCCTACCCCGGGAGGACTCAGGTTTCCCTTTTGTTTGTTACCACCGCCTCATGATTTGACCATTTTCTGCAAGTGGAATTCAGTTGAAGCTTATCAGTATCACAGTAGCAGAAGAATTAGTCAAGAAAATCATTGCAGACAGAGAGGAAAATAGGTGCAGACAACAGACTGCGGACCGTATAAAATGCATTGCAGTCGCAAAGAGACCACTGCAGACCGCACAAAATGGCACCGCGGTCCGCATTGAGGTAGGGCTTAGACTACCCACTCTATGATTCTAGGCATTTCGAACCGCAAGAAATGGTCTGCAGCCACGGTAAGGCACCGCAGACCGCACAAAATCGACCACGGCCGCGGTTCTCAATTTTTTACTTTCTGAAGTTTCACACCGCAGTCCGCATAAAATGGCATTGCAAACCGTAGAGAAGCACCACAGACTGTGATAAATCCACCGCGGATCACGGTAAGGCACAAGCAGCAATACCAACCTAGGGTTTTAATTCCTGTTCACATTTTTACTTAATTTGCACATATTATTGATCCCCCAAGTGTTTAATCATCATTCTTCACTAAATAACCCTAATCTAAACATTATTATACAACTTTAAGCTACAAATTAAAAGAAAAAGGGAAGAAAAAGAAATAAAAACTGACAAATTAAAATAAATTAAAGATATGGAAGAATTTAAAGTACCAGATATGAGATACACACAGATGGTTGAGAGATAATGCGTGAAATTTGTGCTTAGTGCTAGTATGAACAGTGATTTTTACTATTGAGTGAGCAAAAAATGAAAAGGGAAAATGAAGCCCTGAGGTCCTATTTATAGAAAATGACCCTGGGGTCACAAGAAATGCTCTATGGCCGCAGTGGTCCATCGTGGACCGCACAACATGCATTGCGACCGTGGTGGAAAACTTCAGAGAACCCCATTCTTTACCAATCAACACTGCGGACTGCATTGATTTGTTGCCCTCACACTAAAGCCTTTACGACCGAAAGAAATGCAATGCAGACACAGTGCAAGCTTCAGAGAGCACCAAAACAAGCCTACACATATCTCACAACCAGCCAAACTACACTAAAAACAAAATCAAAGAATAAAAAAGAAAGATACATAGGTTGCCTCCCAAGAAGCGCCTGATTTAACGTCGCGACACGACGCAAGTTACCATCAAATCGCTTTAGATGGATCAGTTCCACCACGTGGCTGTCATCAATCTTCCCAAGATAGTGCTTGACTCTGTGCCCATTAACTCTGAAGACCTCTCCATTTTTGTTTTTCAAGTCAAATGCACCAAATAGAGTCACAAGCACCACCTCAAAAGGTCCACTACATTTTGACTTAAGCTTTTCCGGAAACAAACGTAATCGAGAATTGAACAATAGAATAAAATCACCCATTTTGAACTCCTTGCTACGAGCATACTTGTCATGAAGGTACTTCATCTTGTCCTTGAACAAGGACGAATTGGAGTAGGCATGGAATCGGAATTCATCAAGTTCATTAAGCTACTCCATACGAAGATTTTTTGTCACATCCCATTCAAGATTCAGCTTTCTCAAAGCCCACATAGCCTTGTGCTCTAACTCAACCAGTAGATGGAAAGCTTTCCCAAACACCAACCGGTGCAGAGACATACCGATCGGAGTCTTGTAAGCAGTCCTATAAGCCCATAGAGCATCATCCAACTTCTTTGACCAATTAGTCCTATTTGCATTGACAGTCTTTGACAATATACTCTTAATTTACCTGTTTGAAATTTCAACTTGGCCACTCATCTGAGGATGATAAGGAGGAGAAATTTTGTGATCGACACCATACTTTGCAAGCATAGTGTCAAAAGCTCTATTACAAAGATGAGACCCACATCACTTATGATTTCACGAGGAGTGCCAAACCTTGTAAAAATGCCCTTCTTGATAAACGCAACAACACTCTGGGCCTCATTGTTGGGTAAAGCCACTTCTTCCATCCACTTTGAAACATAGTCAACCGCCACAAGAATGTATGTGTTCCCATACAAGCTAACAAACGGGCCCATAAAATCAATGCCCCATATATCAAAAATATCAACTTCAAGAATGGTAATAAGAGGCATCTCATCTTTCTTCGAAATTCCACCCGCTCTTTGACATTCATCGCACCTCTTCACAAGTTCACTTGCATCTTTGTACAAAGTTGGCCAATAAAACACACAACTAAGAACTTTTGAAGCCGTCGTCGCCCCGCCATGATGGCCACTATAGGGAGAGGAATGACAAACCTCTAAGATAATCAATTGCTCCTCTTTCGAGACACACCTTCGAATCACACCATCCGTGAAAATCTTGAATAAGTACGGCTCATCCTAATAGAAATCCAAACTATCCCATTTGAGATTTTTCCTTTGGTTAGAAGAGAGCTCACACGAGATTATACCAGTCACAAGGAAATTAGCAACGTCCACAAATCATGGCGTACCATTCAATGACACCAAAAGCAGTTGCTCGTCGGGAAATAAATCATTGGTCTCTAGGCCATCACGAGGCCTTCCCTCCTCCTCCTCCAAGCGGTACAAGTGGTCCACCACTTGGTTTTTACAACCTTTTCGGTCCACAATTTCCAAATAAAACTTTTGAAGTAACAAGACCCATCACATCAGGATCTCTTTGGAATATTTCTTCGTCCTCAAGTACCGAAGATCTATATGATTGGTATGCACTATGACTTTGACACCCATGAGATACAGCAAAAAATTTTCCATTGCGAACACAATAGCAAAAAGCTCTTTTTCAGTCACTATATAGTTCATTTTTGGCATCATTCATTGTCTTGCTTGCGTAGTACACAGGATGAAATATTTTATTCACTCTTTGACCCATAACTGCCCCAACCGCAACATCGCTCGCCGTACATGAGCTCAAAATGCAAACTCCAATTTGGTGCTTTGATAAATCTCCGGTAGAACCCTGCATGCCCAAGAAAACTTCTAACCCCTTTGACAGAAGTAGGGGGTGGAAGCCTTGAAATCACCTCTATTTTAGCTTTGTCCACCTCTATGCCATGTTTTGAAATTTTATGGCCAAGGACTATTCCCTCCTCAACCATGAAGTGGCATTTCTCTCGATTGAGCACATTATTGGTTTCTTCACATCGGGCCAACACCCTATCAAGATTCTTCAAGCATTCATCAAATGAGTCTCCCACAACACTAAAGTCGCCCATGAAAACCTACAAAATATCTTCCACTATGTCGGTGATAATGGCCACAATACACTGCTGGAATGTAGTCGGTGCATTAAACAACCCAAAAGGCATCCTAGAAAAGGCAAAGGTGCCATATGGACAAGTGAAAAAGGTCTTCTCCTGATCTTCTGGAGCAATCAAAATTTGGTTGTACCCAGAATACCCGTCTAAGAAACAATAGAAGGCGTGACCCGCAAGTCATTCTTGCATCTGATCAAGAAAAGGCAATGGAAAGTGATCCTTGCGGGTCATCTTGTTCAACTTGCGGTAATCCATGCACACCCTCTATCCAGTGACTATCTTTGTGGGAACTAGTTCATTTTGCGCATTAGTTACCATGGTCATACCACCCTTCTTCGACACACATTGCATCGGAGAAGTCCAAGAGCTATCAGAGATTGGGTACGCAACCTCGACAACCAACCACTTGATCATCTCCTTTTTTACAACTTCTTACATTGCTTCATTCAACCTCATTTGATGTTCCAATGAGGGCTTTGGATCTTCTTCCAGAATAATCTTATGCATACAAAAGGCGAGGCTTATTCCCCAAATATCAGCTAGAGTCCATCCAATTGCCTTCTTCCACTTTTGGAGCACCGCCAATGTGGCATCTACCTGCATGTTAGTAAGACAAGATGAAAGAATAACTAGAAAATTTGAACTAGGGTCTAAGAATTCATACCTGAGGTTCCTGTGGAGGCAACGGCTTCAACTCCAACACCGTAGGTTCCTCGATTAAGGGCTTTGTTGGTGGAGTCTTCCTATTCTCAAGATCTAAAGATAGGTTCCGAGGCTCATAAGCGTAAGAGCCCATTCCATGTAAAGCATTAAAACACTCCACACGGCCTTCATCCTCATTTACATCAAGATTCAACAAAATTGCCTCTAGAGGTCGTCCACATTGATTAGTGCACTAGTATCATCAATAATCATTATCATGACAAGATCCACAAATGAGCACACTTCAGTACAGTTGGGCTGCTTCATAGACTTACACACATGAAAGACCACTTTTTCATCACCCGTTCGGAAAGTGAGTTCCCCTGCTTTCATATCAACTAAGGACTTCCCAGTTGCAAGGAAAGGTCTTCCCAAGATTATAGGCACCTCAAAATCGACCTCGCAGTCAAGACTCACAAAATCCGCTGGCAAGATAAATTTGTCCACCCGAACAAGAACATCATCAATAATACCAAATGGTCTCTTTATTGATCTATCCGCCATTTGCAATCTCATGGAAGTCGTCCTCGGTTTCCCTATACCCAAAGTCTTGAAAGCTGAGTAGGGCATCAAATTGATACTTGCCCCCAAATCACATAGAGCCTTACAAAAGTCTGCACTCCCAATCATGAAACCACGGGGATCTTCTAACTTCAGAGCCATTGAATGCATTATTGCACTCACTTGATGGGTCATCTTGATAGTTTCACAATCCATGGATCTTTTCTTCGTCACCAAGTCTTTCATGAATTTAGCATAACCCGACATTTGTTCTAGAGCATCCACCAAAGGCACATTAATGGATAAGCTCTTCATCATGTCAATGAATTTCTTAAATTGGTTCTCATTTTTCTTCTTCGCTAGCCTTTAAGGATAAGGTGGATGTGGCCTTAGCAAAGGTACCTTGGCTTTAGGAACAACTGTTTTTGGCATGTCTATTACGTGTTCCCTAGATGGGTTCACATCATTCTGTGTTTACACCTCGGTATCTTTGATATCAATACTCACTTCATTCACTTTCTCATCAGTCACATTTTCAACCACTAAAGGGACCTCATTTTCTTGCAACTCAACTTCATCACTCAAAATTGCTTGTTGATTGGAGGCATTCACATCACCTCCTCATCCACTCCTTGTAGTTACCACCATTGTATGCCCAATATTTTTCTTGCCCTTTGGGTTAACTACCGTATCACTAGGTAGAAGCCCCTTAGGGAGAGTGTTCAAGGATTATGAGATTTGGCCTAACTGAACCTCCAAGTTTCTGATTGAAATATTGTGGGAAACCAACTGGGCATCCGAGTCAGCATTCTTCTTCATCATCTGTTCGAACATTGTTTCAATTCTCCCCATTTCATTGTTGGATGAACTCGGAACTTGGGATGGAAATGAGGGTAGATTGTTCGGTTGTTGATATATTGGGGGCCTTTGAAAGCCTTGCCCCCGATTTCCATTGTTCCAACCACCCTGATTGTTGTTTCCACCCCAGTTGTTGTTGTTGTTGTTGTTGTTGTTGTTGTTGTTTGTTACCCCAGTTGCCCTGATTGTTCTGACTATTGTTCTCATTGCCCCAATTAGGATTTGTTTGTTGTTCCCCCAATTATTGTTCCCTTGATGTTGATTTCCCCACTTTCCTTAGGGTCTCTATTGTTGTTGGTTCGAAAAATTGTCCATTTGGCCTGATAAATTGTTCACGTATTGCACCTCTTCATACTCATCATCTTGAAACCCAACACTATCTTGGTTGTATTGATCCGAATTCCCTTGGTTCTGTTGCGCTCTTTGTCTTCTTTTGTTCACTAACATGTTGACACCATCCATAGTATTCACTTGTCATAGAGCTTGAACCTGTTGTAACTGTGCCTTTGCTAGCTGGTTCATAGTTGTTGATAGTTCTGCAATTGCCTGCCCGTGATCATGTAGTTCTTTGTGCAAGTGAATGAGCGTGGGGTCACCCTGTGGCACATTTGCTCTACTTTGCCAAGCAGAATAAGTGTCCTCTATCTCATCCAATATCTCACAAGCTTGATCATACGACGTGTTCATGAAGTTTCCCCCAGCTAGTTGGTTCACTATGTACTGATTTGTTGTGTTAATGCCTCGGTAGAATGTCTGTTGTACCATTGCCTCAGTCATATCATTGTTTGGGCATTCCTTCACCATGGTCCGGTATCGCTCCCATAGTTCAGGTAGTGGTTCATCGGGCTCCTGTTTGAAAGCTAAGATTTCATCCCTCAAGGTTTCCATGTGACCTGACGGGAAATATTTTGCAATGAATTTGTCTGTCTATTCATCCCATGTATAAATGGAGTGGTTGGGGAGTTTCTTAATCCAATTTAATGCCTTCCCTCAAAGAGAGAAAGGGAATAATCTCAACCTCAAAGCATCCTCGAACACGTTCGTTTGCTTGCTCCCCCAATATGTATCAACAAAACCTTTAAGGTGCTTGTAAGCATTTTGATCGGGAGCACCCGTGAAATACCCTTGCTGCTCCAGCAAGGTCAGCATCACATTATTAATTTGAAAATTGCCCGCCTGGATCCGGGGAGGGAGAATTGCACTCGCATACCCTTGGTTAGGAAGTACCCGAGGGGCCACTCTTGGAGGTGGCGGGGGAGGGTCTGAAATATTATTATTGGCATTAGCCTAGTAGCCTCTCCGTTGTCCTTGAGGTACAAGAGGCACCTCACCATCACCGATGTCATCAACCTCCTCCCCAGCGATCACATTGCCAAGAGGGTCATTGTTGTTGTTTGCCGCCATTTTGTACCTGATATGGCATCAAACAAAGATTAGTATCACAGAAGGAAAGAAAAACAATACAAAAAACTATTTAGATAGATAGACAAAACCTTTAGCTACCCGGCAATGGCACCAAAAAGTGATCATGTCCAACTCTATACCACTACAAAGTGGCAAGAGTAGTCGAAGCAGCTTTTACCTGAGATGGTCGAGATCGATTCCACAGGGAGCTAGAATTGGTTGGGATTTGGATTCCTATCTAAATTAGCAATGTGTGGTGCTTTTAAATGCACTTCCAATCACAGTTGTTCAGTTGTTACTTCTAATTTATGCTAATAAAATGCTATATTAAGCTAAGAGTAAAATGCTTGAAAGGTTTTCTAAATGGTTAAAGAGGCACTAGGGAAGTGACTCTCTCCTAGGTGAATACTTGACGAGATCTAAAGTCTAATACAAGGTTGTTATATTGGGGATTATGATATAGCCAATGCATGGAACTACTCACTCTATACCTCTCGATTTGCTCAAGTGACTTTGCCCTAATTGACTTTCTCAAGACCAATTAGGTGTGAAAATTGTGCAAGCAATATAGGCTCAAGTTAGATATTACTATCTCTAGATTATCAATATCTTGATTATACCGCAATTCCTCGTTGGACTGATTTTCCTAGACTCAAACTCTCTTTATCAAGAAGAGACCAAGTCAAATAGGCACAAATCAATGTTTGCAACCACTAATTCAACATGGAAAATACAAATCAGTCCAAATATCAAACACCCATAAATACTAAGCCTTAAAACAAAAGACTCATCAAATACCCACACTACGGTTGAGCCACAACCCTAGCTAATGGGTCTAGCTACTCATAATAATGGAAAAAAACTAATAAGTAGATGAAGAATAACCAATATAATTTGATTACAAGCTAATAATTAAAGATTCAATGATAAACCCACTATTAAATTACTCAAAATATTCAAGAACCGTCATTTACATGCTCATCTAAAAGTTAGATACCCTAAAAATGAAAAAAAAAGTATATATACTAGGTCAAATTTTCTGGATAAAAATACCCCTGCGAAGGTAGTGCGGACGACGGCTGCGATGAGGCTTTTTGGCTTGAATATTCACTCTCTGAATCTGGCCACCGCAAGCCGCACAAAATGCACCGCGGCCGCGGTGGCTTGATTGCGGTCCACATAAATGCTCCACGGACCGCATTCCAACTCTCTGAAATCCCTCTTCGCGGACTGCATAAAATGGATTGCAGCCGCAAAAAGGCTTTTGCGACCGTAAGAAAACCCCTGCGGACCACACTGGATTGCAGTCGCGGTGGGTCTGTTGCACTGTACTTTAACTTGTTCATGGTACTTGTGCATGTTTTACTCCTTTTTGAGCTGGTTTTTGACTACTTGTTACCTTTTTTACCAAACCCTACAAACAAGCACAACATGTAAGCCTTTGGGACTATTTGTATACATTTTTAATCAAAACTAAAGTAAAAATGAGTGTAAAATGAACTAGAATCCCTAGTTATCAGCCCTATTAGGCTCGGGATGTATAACTACTCTATCGTAGTAAGCTCGTTCATAGGCGCTCGACCATACTAGTCTCTGTATCTCGGCCATTCTTGGCTTGCTCATAGGCGCTCGAGCACAGTAGGCTCGATTTATAAATTACCATCTGATCAGAGGTTTCCCAACAGGGGCCTGCCCATCGATTATAGCTCGATGGTGGTGAAAATACTGTAATATTGTATATATATAGACTCTCTGCACTCTTGATCAAAAGAAGACAATACAAACTGAATATGAAGTCCAGATAATAGAGAATATGATAACTTATGAGACTAGAATAATATACATAAATTTAGGAATATGAACTTCTCTTTATGTCTACTTATCAAACACAAGTAGTTACAAGATCATGCCAAATTGAAGGAAAGGTTTAGCCTTAACATACCTTAACCTCGTTGAGCCCTTAATAGCTTCCAAGCAACTATTCAAATAACTCAACTCAGTCTACCATAGCATAAGGAGATTCGAAATCAATGCTGATTAAAGGTTAAGTCTGTAACTTAAGCTAGTAACTCGTTTTATGTAAATTTGAGCAGCATATCCCTTGTAACAAGGTCCTCATCCAATATCATATACAAACACCAACAAATAGAGAAATACAATAAAAACAACATCAACAATAGGGTACAAAATATTTCATTAATAAGTCATCAACATATCACAACGAGCGGCAAGCTCAAATTGAATCCCTTCAGCACCCTTCAACCACATTATCATTCATTCTTGAATTTAGTAATATATTCAGTATAATAACCAGTACCTTTTAAAGTATTTACAACTTTGTATTTAATTTTAAAGTTACCTGAAATAGCCTAACACAAGATAATATCATTGTCGACAACTTTCAAGTGCTTGCTAGCCATTTCCTTTTCTAGTTACCAATTTCCTCAACAATTGACATGCAAACCAATATAATCATACTAACAATATCATATCCAACTTATTTTCCATAATTTTCAGCCACTTAAAGTTCATAAGAGCAACTTTCTAATCAACTCATCAAGAACAATAACATCTCAAGCTAATCCAAGTATTATCTTGTGGTTTATTATCCTAACAACTTAACTAACATACAAACAAGCTTAAGAATAATTAGCAAGCTGTCACACTCATCTTATACAATAGCAACAACTTGAAATTTCATCCAAACACAGGCCACAATTATCCTCAATGACACCACAAGATTATAGGTGTTGAATTCTATTCTTGAATCAACTTTTATTGTTCAAGTTAGTGTGTAAACACTTGTAGTTATCCTTGAAAATCTTTTATATATATATATATATATGTGAAGGAGGGACTGATTATTACCTTAATCAACAAGAAAAATATGAAACCTGAGGTTACTTCACTTTGAAGAACCCTCCAAAACAGCCACAAGATGAAGAACTACGATCTAGCAAGCACCACGGGGTTTCTAGCGTTGGATTCATGTTTTTATCTTAAGTTTTCACCCTAGAATCATGGAGGAAACCTTGGAGAGAATTTAGGAGGATTTAGGAGCTATTTTAGACGAGAAAAATGAGTGAAAATGATTTAGAATTAACTTAAATACAAGCTGGAGTTTTATACCGACTTTGTGGGTCCTATGGGAGCTGCTTGCGCATTAATGCGAATACGCAAATATATCTCTACTCCGATATTGTATTGACGAACGGTTAAATGAATTAGAAACTAGACTCATAGATCTTCAATTTTGTAGGCAGATCATATCCTAATTCCAATTATATTGGGAGAAAAGGTCAGATACATTTGTCCGAAGTTTCAACACATTTATGAATAGAATTTGTGATGACCTTTTCCAACTTTTGTTCAATAACTCGCTTGACTTCAAAACATAACACACGACTATCGTACGACTAAAATAACTCATAAAATAATCTCCTTATGATATTAAGCACCCTAGTATCATCCCAAAAGTACATTTTATAACATTCCACCTTGTCGACTTTCGACGAAACTTATTTTCTTCAACTCGTTTAGCTTCCAAGCCTTCAAACCCTCTTGGTATTTGGTATTAATGATCTTAAATATTTGTAACCTCCACGTTAATATGATTTACTAATGATTTACTAACTTTGTAAACTTTTCAAAGATGATCATTTCTGAGCTTACATCAATTGACTTACGACGTACTCTTACGTACGAAAACATAGGGTATGATAGAGGTTACAGGTTCGAGATATGAAAATAACCTCTTGCAAAAATATAGGATAAGGTTGTGTATAGTAGACCATTGTGGTCTGGCCTTTTTCGGACCCCGCTCATAGCGGGAACTTAGTGAACCGGACTGCCCTATTTTTTAAATTTTTTGAATTTTAAATGCAACAATTCGATGTTTACTAAGGTGATGCAATAGATAAAAAGAGGGACCTACCCAAAACAGTGTATGTTCAACAGTTCTTGGTAAGACAATATGGAAATATGTTGATTTATGGGCTAGCTCATTGAGCCAACTTGTTTGAAGCCTAGAGAGATCATCAGAGGCCAGATTCAAGATTTTAAATCGATGAGTTCGAAATGCTATGTACTCGCTGGCCATCGCTCCTTTGCAATATTTGATAAGATGTTAATATAAGTATTTACTTTTTGAAAGATTTTTAACTTGTGTACAGGGGAAGGAGTTGATAGAGATTCATGTTTCCTCCATTTTCTTCCGCACCTATTTTGCAAGTCTTGAACTGCATCATCATGCAATTATCAACGATCATAAATCATGCAAATTGGCCTGACTACCTATACACTCCATCATATTCAAATGCTTGCACAGATTTCTCATACTTATCTGCATATTTATATCTTAGCGAAGAGAGCAGCCACCAACAAAAGCCAACAATATCTACTTTCTTTTCTATCCCTACCCTAAGTTCTTTGCATAACTAATGCACTGTATTCTTTATGTTTTTCTACTTCTCCAAAAGGCCTTTAATATAGCTTGCTCATACTTCAAATTTTTCTTGTTAAGTGACCTTATTCACAATCAAAAATTTTGTGCAAATAAACATAAGAGAAGCAATATGGGAGAGGGCAAAGTCTTCGTATGGAGTCTCAGTTTCTTGAGTTTGCTATGTGTTGGGCTTTATGGGTGTGTGCCGGCTAAATCAATCCGAGAAGGGAAGTTTTTAACTTCTCAGATTAATAGAATGGATAAGGCTGCCAATGTAGTAGTTTCAACAGGTGGTTATGGGAAAGGTATTGGAGCTGGCATTGGTGGAGGCTGAGGTGGTAGGGGAGGGTTAGGATATGGTTTTGGAGGCAATAATGAGGGCGGATGTGGAGGTGTTGGTGGAGGGCTAGGAGGAGGAGGCGGTTTAGGGTATGGCGCTGGTGGTGGTAGTTTTGGTGGTGGAAATGGTAACTGTGGGATGGGTGGAGGATCAGGCAATGGCCAAGGTAGTCCTTATGGTGGAGGTAGTGGTAATGGCGGTGGTTTTGGTGGCGGAAATGGTAATGGCGGTGGCTTTGGTGGAGGAAATGGTGGCGGATATCCAGGTTATGGTGGTGGCGGGCAGTCTAAGTTTCCGCTAGTGGCTGCAGGGAGGAACTAATGTAGTAGTATGCTAGTGTTAATTAACTACATTAGAGATTTCTTAAGTAAAAATAAGGACAATGTTGTACAACTAGTTTACCTTTTAAGCTATGTAAGCAGCAAAGCAGGTCCAGAACCAAAAAGGGTATAATAATAAAAATTTATTTACTTCATATAATAAAAAGCCAATGAAACAAAGAGATCATTGTTTATCTAAATAAAGTGTCATTTTTATTCAGTGGAAATAGCTATTTACATATGCAAAGTAGATGCATAATCCAATAAGGAAACATTAGGGAGTGAACAAGTTGTGTTATGAACTGCAAAGACCTCAAAATCTTGAAGCAGTAATTGCAGTACACCTGATGATTGAGTTCTTCTCATTCTTTATCCTGAAAGGAACATACGAAAATAGCTATAAAGCAAGTTTTATCTGCTGCAAGTAGCTACCAATTTCTTCAAACAGAGCATATTCTACCTGCCTAATAATGTCGAAAGACGACATCTGAGTTACTAAAGAATATATACTAAATAACATTAGCTCACAATTTAAAGTTGTGAAAAGAACTGATGTCCAATCTTAGAGAAAAGAGCAGTTCGATATATATCTTCTGCACGAAACAAAGCTTTTAATTTCTTTTGATAAAGTCTGCATGCATCATAGTCGCCACGACATTTACACTCCCGACACTTACTTGATCAGATTTTGAAGCCACCTTTAAAAATTTGAGAACATTAGCATCTTAACCTTTGTTCGATCACTAGCCATAGCAGCTATCAGTTGGTTAAGTATTAACCACATTATCCCGTTCTCAGTATCACGTTTAAGATTTAACTTGAGCATTCAGGGAAAGTACTATATACACCAGTTTGGCTCAAAGTTCTATCTCTACACTTTGTCTGGGCATTATCTTGCAAAGCATATGTCTGTTTCAGAAGGAAACTGAATTTTGCTGGACAAAAATTTAGTTCTCATCCTTTAGACCTACTTAGTTTTTAGTGAACTTATTTTTTGAATCATGGTGGATAGTAAATTGATTTTCTAGATTCTACTCTCTCTCTTTTTCCCTTTTCCCCAAATCTATTACCAATTTTCCTTTACAGACTGATTTTGATGGAGATTATGAAACACTAAAAATTGAAGAAAAAAATGGTATAAAAGATGGAAGTCGCGGAAATATTCATCCAGAAAGATAACAAGAGACATTGCGATCACATAGTCAAGCATTCTCCTTCCTCGGCCAACCAAGATACAAAAGCAAAAACAGGATCTCATGTTTTCTCTCAGGTACTTGTATGAGTTTCTTATCAGCAATTCAAGATATAAATGGATGGATTTTTGATCTGACAGTAAAGATGAATAATTTACAAAGTCGGTTCCTACAGTTACCAGTAATTTAACAGATGAAGCCGTTAAAGATGAAAAGGAGCCAATTTATAAAGTTATTTAATTTTCAAACAACTCCTTTTACCAGGCCTGAATGGAAAATGAAAAATGAAGCAACTCTTTTGAGCTGTCATATATTCCAAAAAGCTTCGAATATCAGACCAGAGTTGAAGATGGACAACATTCAAGTGTAAATGACTACTCAAGGAGAGGAAGCATAGACCATGGTTGAAAATGGATACCAGCCGGCGAAGTGATACGATTTGTGAGATTAAGGCATATTGTTGCAAGAATCCAACAACAGTCTACACTAATGTAATTTTTCGTGATGAGCTTAAGACAACACAGCCTCAAGTAGACAGAATGTTCTGGATTGATATTCTTTGAGATGCAATTAAAGCCCCAAACGTTGAATAAAGTATGACTGATTAAAGTTCCTCATAAACAAGAGGACAAATCTCAAAAACTTGGACTAGGATTCTCTGTAACACCACAGACTTCAGACAGAGTCTCACATCGACAAAAACACTAGAGGAATGCTGGGTATATAAGTTAACAACCCTTAGACCCTAGTGACGCGTTTTAAACCCGTGAGGGCCTAGGCCTAGAGCGAACAATATCACTAGCAGGTTGGGCTATTACATTCTCCTAACAGATATTTGAGTGAAGACTGCAAATTGGAAGTCTGCAGCCTTCTAGCATTTGAAAATTCAATAATAAAGGCTAACAAGGCAATTTAACTTTTAACTACTGAAGGAAAACTGTGAGAAGGACAAGAAGAAACTTCACAGAATCCGGCATTTAACAACAGCAAATATTCCAGACTAGTCGGTATCCTAGAAGTGACAATTTACATAGTAAAACTTGCAATAATCCAAGAAAATTTTGGTCATGTAGAGTGATTTTTCTTTTTTAAATATTTTCACTAGTTTTTTAAGTTTAAATATTCAATCTACAGCAGGGTAGAGGGCCACGTTTCAACAGCATGGAACTTAGCTCCTTTGGATTCCTCAAACAAATGAACAACCACAGCTAAAAAGCTTCAGAATTTAATCGCTTTAACAAATTCTGTGGCACTAAAGAATAAAAATGAGTTATAAAAGAATATCGATCACCTTTTCACCTCCAGCAAGATCAACTCCCTCTGCAGCATGGTTCATTTCCTGTGTCCTGTAGATACAAGCAAAAGCTAGTGAGGAAGGCAAGATACACAACTGTAATCAAGATTCAACAAAAACAAAATGAACTATTGAAAATTTCGGAGGACATAAATGAGGAAAGGGAACTAGAAGTACCTTTCATTATTGCTTATATGATTAAAAGAATTTGAATCTACAAGCATTTTAGTTTCTGAATACCCTACTTCACTATCATCCTGCACGGCAAACCATTAGTAACATTTCATGAAAATCTCTGAGTAATATATCCAAACGAAAGAACTTTAGGGAAACATTTACAACCTTATTATGATGCGTCCATCCGGGAACATGGTCTGATAAAAGCTTAATATACTGCTCCATAGCCACCTCCGGATTCATGCTTCCCATTCTTTGCCACGCATTCCTTGCACAATGGAATTATTGTCCTCCATCACTTACAGATAGCAGCTTTCATTCCTGTTGTATAACTAGCTATCAAACTACACCCTGAAAGTAGTTTGAAGGTCTGTCCTTTACTTCTTATTCTATTTACTCTAGGTATCTTATTCTAACACAATTTTCTTATGATATAACCGTGTTACTTATCATCCTCAGTTTCCTGCCTCGTTCCTCTATATTTCACTATGAAATTCAGGCTATACAAATCTACTAGTAGTTTTTAGTCGAACCATCTTATGGTAACCCGGACACAAGAGATTCATTAAAAAAAGCAAAGAAGAAATGCTACTATGCAAGGGAAAAACTACATTAGGTAATAGGTTCAAGGAATCGAATTGGGATTGATTACTCTTTGTCTATAGAACTATATGTGAGATGATGATTTATCATCCCCATTTTTAGCAGCATTCCTTTGGTTCTACTCATCCAATGATTTCTAAAGTCGAAACCTCACTCGACCAATGCAAGCACTTGCTACACAAATTTTACTTTTTTCATTCAAGCAAATCAACAAACAATTGAAATTCGTATGCAACTAAACTAGAGTTCAAACAATTTGCTAAAGCTCATATTGTTCAGAGTAAAAGATCAATACCATTTGGCGCGAGCAAAGACTTTCAATGCCATTGGTTGAGGCTCATAACAAGGCCCTTCCATTGCAATTTTCTGAAGTCCAAACAACTGCATCATCAATTCACTCCCTAAATTCTCCTTCCCTTTTCCCATATCCACAAAGTTTACAGCTTTAACAAATTCTTCCTCTAATTCACTTCTCTCAATTCCTTCCCAATCATCATCACTATCCTCATCTAACACCACCTTATCTCTATTCTCATTTTCAAGAACTTTTTTTCCCTTAAATTCATCACCTTTTTTTAAAATATCCTCTCTTTTTTCCTCAACAAACACTTCCTCTGAAGCTACTTTCTTTTCTCCACCATTTTCAGACTGATCAACTACTCCTCCAACTTTACATGCCATTAATTCAATATGATCAACATTTTTAACAACTTCTTTTTCAACAAATTTGACTCTTTTCTTGCTTTTTCTACTCTTAACAACCAACCCTTTTGTAATAATCTTGGCTTCTTCAACAACAGTTTTCTCTTTATCAATCTTTTCATTGTTCAACACTGCAAGTGAAATAAATTTCACAATTATGCAAGAAAATACAAGAGCTGCCATAGCAGTCACAAAGAATTCTTGAAAAAGATCCATTTTATTTCTTTCCCAATTGATCAAAGATTGTTGAGATAATAATAAGAAGAAGAGTTCAACTTAGAAATGAATTTTGAAAAGGATATGAATGGTTAAGAAAATGTGGGAAAGAATTAATGATGTGGAATATTACTATGCTTAAGGAATTTTCATACTATAATATGGGGAAGTTATTAATCAGAAACGGATATTTGAAACTTAGAGTAAAGTATATTCGGTTTTTCTGTTTCTTAGAATTAATTAAGAGTATTACACTTTTTTGTTTCTTATCTAAAAATTGCGTACACTATTTTTTTTGGTGGGTCCCAAAACATTGACATCTTTATTTTGTGATTGGTTAGGTTGAGAAAAAGCGTTAAGGTAGGGCCCATCCTACACGTTTGTTCAGTGATTCCGCCTATCTTATCGTCTCCTCCCATTTCTGACGTGCCCTCTTCAAGTCAAACTTTTATCCTTTTTTTAGAAAAATATTTTTTAGTATTTAATTGGAGAGGTCCAAAATATTTTTTTTGAAGAAGGTTTAATATGAAATAATACAAATTTCAGCACATTTATATTGAAAATTTGATCAATTTTTTTTTTGTGTTTTAAAGATTTCTCATAATGCCTAATATTAGTTAGAGCAAATAATTTGGAGTATGAATTAATGTACCAAAAGGAAAACGTTTTTAATCAATAAGTGATGGAAGAAACTTCAAATATATTTCAAACTTTTCACCCACATCGGCCGGCTAATGAAAATAGACTGCGATTATATCTCTATTTTTTTTGTTGAAAACTTTTTTCGGCAGTCAAAAGCTAGAAAATGACTTCATTTTGAAAAATATTTTCTTTCATAAGCATAATTTATTATTTTCATTTATTTTTTTTTTCAAATTAAAGCAATCTTTTTTGTTAGTTTTTACATTTATAAGTTACACAAGTTTTTCTCTCTGATGGAGTAATAATTTCCGAAATAATAATAGAATATTGAAGAAGCGCATATTAAAATGAATCTTTTATGTGAGCTTAATGGGTTATTATTTGTAGAAAAAAATGGCACTACTTTTATTGTACTGGCATAATATTTAAGTAAACACTTTCAGAATTAAGGCAACAAATTAAAACCCTAAAAATTTATTTAACCAAATAAGCTAAATTTTTAATTCTTAGGGTTCTGATTTGCAAAATTATTCTCCATTTAAGGATTTTCATCTCCTTTTTATTACAATTCCTGTCCATATTTCACATCCAAGAATTTCTGAAGAGTCCTTTCCACTGTTTCATTTTTCTGATATATTTTAATTTCTTTCTTCTCTGTCATACATGCTCGCTTGCAGCGAAATAGAGGGAGTGGGGAGGGGGATTGTATATACACTTGAAGTACGATTAGGGATGATAAATGAGCGGGTTGGGCTGAATTGGGGCGGGTCAAAATGAGTTAGGTCAATAAATGGGTCATTGTCCAACTCAATCCAAAGTGTATTTGGGTCAAGATGGGCTAAATAATGGGTCATAACCCAACCCGCCCAACTTGACCCATGTTTTAGAACCATGCTCACCTTACATAAAAAAAACTTTTCACCTTAAAATATGTAAGTTGACAAATATTTTATGGGTGAGGTGGGGGTGGGTGAATGGTGCAGAAAAACGAAAAAATATAAAATAAAAAATTGAAATTATAACAAAAGTAAAAAAAAAAA
>MU714751.1:0-13550 GCA_026770625.1 Nicotiana glauca
ATTAGTGTTCTTGGATTTTGACCACGATTTTGAGTATGGAATTAAGAGAAAATTATATATTTGAGTTCGTGAGTTTATGGGTAAACTTTATCTTCGAGAAATTTCAAAATTCGGGCACGTGGGCCCGAGGGCATTTTTGTCAACTTTTCGTTCGGGGTTAGGAATTGTTATAAATTGGGTTGTGATCATGTATTGATGGATTTATATGATCGTTGGCTAGTTTTGGAGCATTGTGCGTTGGTGCAAGTCTTCGGAAGAATGAAGAATGCCAATTTTGAGTCTTCGGAGCAAGGTGAGTCTCCTTTCTAATCTTTTGAGGGGGAATTTACCCCATAGGTGAGTTAAATTGGTTATGTGCTCCTATCTGTGGGGGCTACGTACGCACGAGGTGACGAGAGTTCGTGCGTAGCTACTATTATGCTATTGTCCAGGTAGTCTAGGACCCAAAAACATGTTATATTTGAATTAATTGTGAACCCATTGATGACTTGAATTGTTTAAATCACATTAAATTTGTCACACCTCCTTTTTTATACACATACCCCGAAGGATAGATGTATAAGGGAGTTTTTCCATTTAAACTGACATTATTCGAAGTGGGATTATTTATTTATATTTTAGAGTCGTCACTTGGGAAAGGATTGGCTTTTGGTGTCCCAAGTCACCGATTTAATTTAAATCCCAAATCGAGGAAAATTTCGACTTCCCAATTGGAGTTTGCGAACCAGAAATTCTGAATAAGGAATTCTGTTGACCCGAGGGAAGGTGTTAGGCACCCTCGGATCCCGTGGTTCTAGCACGGTCGCTTAAATTATTATAAATGGCTAAAATCTAATTTTTATACATGTTCCAACCTACAGTGCAATTTTAGGAGTATTTACCGCTTTTACTTAATTTTTAAGAAAGTGAACGTCATTTAAAAACGTATTTTTGGATCACGTCACATGAAATGCACCCGGATCCTCGACACATTCTTATTCAACGTTTTGGGATTTTGGATTTGGGTTGCATGAAATGCACACCCGTATTTAAGAAGGTAAAATTATTAAAAAACGCGCCTAAAGCGTCTAACGAGTTATTATCTTTGCGGGAGGCCGTGAGATTCGCTAAACGGCACGCCCCGAATTCTAAGTATTTTTAATTAAGTAATCAATGAGGGCCCCGCGATTTATGCATTTTGTTTGTCGAGGCTCATCTCATTTTTATTATTTACAGGTCATTCTAAAGCAAGCTAAGATTTTCTATTTGTTTGTTTTTGTCTCTAAAAAGGGCCTAATTAATTTACATTTATAAACTCGGGTCTCGAGTTCAATTTCGAATTCAAACAAAAGGGAGAACCCTCTTAATTTTAACTCGCCACCTAGCTCGAAAACCTAAATTTATATTGCAAATTAATCCCCCACATTCCTAATGTAATTTTAATAGATTTGGTGTCTAGCATTTGGGCTGTGAACTTCTGGCTCAGGCCTGAATGTGAAATAAATCCCAACTAGACCTGGACCACACCTTAAACGTGCGGAGTCCCAATTAAATTATCAATAGGTCATTAAACTGTGATTCTGGCGGGCCTGAACTGAAAGAGCTTAATAAATTGCATAACCAATGGGCCAGGTTCATACTGTACTTCACGTTTTTGCAACAATGAAACAATGTAGTTATATTTCAAATCAACAAGAGCTATTTATTAAAATTAAATTCCTATGTCTAGATTGTGCCTAAACTGCCATAATACTTCACCAATTTAAAAAATATGCTTAAACTAGCGTGACTACCAACTGAAGTGAGACATCCAAATTCAAACAACAAACTTGCCAAAACTAAATGCTGTTTTGATTCCAGCACCAGAAACGTTAATATTAAAGCTGGACATTTCCTATACATTTCAAAATTTCAGTTTAATCACTAGCTTCAAACTCTGATTACTTCCTGACTTTTAAGAAACTAACTGATGCTACTTTGTTATCAACTAATTACGCAAATCACAGTTATCACACAGAGGCAATCGTAAACTAACAATAATCAGTCCAAATGTCAAACTCAATGTATAGTCCAGTTCAATTATAACATTTGATTACTAAAACTAAAATTAAACTAAGCTAATAATTCAACAATCATCATCTAAAAGTCCACAGTCTGTTTAGCTACAAACATGTATAGTTCAAACCAATTTTATTAGTGATAGAACTAGTAATAACTACAAGGACAAATTCAAATAGAAAAAGTCAGTGTTTCTTCATCAAACGACTTCAAGGTCATGAAAACTCAATAATGCCTGTTTCTAGAACTCCTAGATTGAGAAAATGTGCCTGAATATCAAATCAACAAGAAAAATAGAAGTCAGCAGCAGTTGGCAACAAATCAGTAGGGTCAGCCAACAATTTCCAGTAGCAGGAATCAATTGAGACTTAGTTAAAAACCCAGGCAATGATATCACACCAAATCAGAATCAATTACACCCAAACAAGCTCGAATACACTCCAAACCACTTGAGCTTCACTCAGAAGACTTCTGAAGCTTCAGCAGTTCAAAAATCAAGCTAAGAAATAAAATCAATGTTTAAAATTCAGAATTAACCTAGGAAATGACATCTGACAGTGTTTTTGAGAGTTTTCTACTGTATTTGTTTTGTTTTTGGTTTTTTGGAAGGGAATTAAGATCTGAAATTCAGATTTGAATTCCTTTGGACTTGGAATTCAAATTTAGAAGATCAACTTTGCAGAGATGGTTTTTTGGGAGGAATTAGAAGCTGGAAGCTTTTTTGGGAATTTTCAGAGAGTCTAAAAACTTGTAAATCAAGGCACTAGGCCTGCTTTTTATAGGCAAAGAAGGGGGCAGAATGTTCTGGAAGGTTTTACTCATTTCCCACCTTTTTTTATTTTCAAAAATTGCATATTAATCCTAAAGTTGTGGCTTGTTGCCCACGTTGCTGCTTTTAAAATGCTGAAACTTACACTAAGACCCCTTTCTAGAAGGATCTAAGGTGTTCTAGCTTTGTTTTCCTACCTATGGAATGCCTATACTACCCTTACTTGAGTTCTAAAATTACCATGTCTTAACAAACCAGCCCATTTTAGATGCCTAAACTACCCTTGATTGCCCCTGAAATTAATAACCAAACCAATCCCCATTTGCCTTAGTTAAAATTCCACTATAGTTAATCGATGGCTAAGTTATTCAGCTATATCCAAACCCTAAGCCTAATTAAATTGCAAATGAACACTTGATGATAGGCTATAATTGCATATTTTAGTCGCTTATTACACTCTAATTTACTGCACTTTATTTGAGTTTGAGCTTTAACCGCTAGTGTTTTGCACTAACGGTGTGTTTTATGTCTTGTAGGAGTGATTCCGAGCTATATAGATGTTATGGAATGCATTCAAGTGATTTGGAGCTTTGAAGACTGAGTAAAAGCCCAAGGAATTAAGTCGGGATCGTGTCAGGGGTCAAATTTGATAGTTAAGAACAAACCAAGACTCGAATAGGCATATTGCGCACTGTCTAATAAATACACATAACGTTTTGCTCAGACCTCCATTTGGTCCCCACAATATATGGTTTGAAAGCTAACCCAAAGGGATACAACCTTCATGTTTTATGTTTTTCCAAATTCCAAACGAAACAGGGCAAAAACGCGCAAGATTTGAGCCAAAACGAACGAAATCGAAAAAAGGGCCAGTTGGGCGCCACAGGCAGCGCCCGGCGCCACCTGTGGTGCCAAAAATAGTATGCACAAATATTTGGGTGCTATGGAGGGCGCCTGGCACCGGGCTAGGTGCCGGTGACGTGAAATGTGTCCTATTTCGCTCGGGATAAGGTTATTTCGGCCTTAGACCTACCCAACATGTATAAAAGCAAGGCTAAACCTATTTTTGAAGGGGGAAGACGCCACTTTGGTGATATCTAACATACTTTGAAGGGAAATTCACGTGGAAGAACACATATCACACTTGGAGGAGGCTTCTAACTAGTTTTTCTTGTCTTCTCTTCCTTTAATTTCATATTGTATTAGTTCTAGAGTTTTGGGTGCTACATGAACGTTGTAGTTTGAAGCTTGAATTGTTCTTATTATTTTATCATATTGGTTTATTTATTCAATCTTGCGCTTAATTATTTGATTGCTTGATCACCAATTGACTACTATCTACGAATCTAGGATTGAACTCGGGAGAGGGAATTCTAGATTGCATATAAGATTGAGTAGAGCAAGATCTTAACTCTTAGGGGGAGCGGATTTGCGGTTAGGATAGGAATATACCTAATCGCCTTGCTTGGTTATTATACGGGAATTATAAATGCGTTCTTGTTAATCCTAATTCCATAGGAATATAGGCGTTAGGTTAGCTTGAATAGGCGAGTTGTATTTCGGGAGAAGGCTACGAGCAATGTTAACCCTGTCAATCAATAAACCAGATAAATTAATTAGACAATTTAAGTGGAAATCTCAACGGGATTGTTAGCTAACCCATAGCTCTAGAATATTCACTCACATTGAATTCGTCTCTATAATTCACTAACTTGTTTTCTTTAATTTCTTAGTCTACTACTCTAGATTATCTTTAGTTAAATATTCATACTTTGGAATTCACTTGAATAGATTAATTGTTTGGTTTAATTTAGTTGATAGTTAATCACAAGTCCCTGTGGGTACGATATCTGGACTTACAATCCTATATTACTTGTCGACCACGTATACTTGCGTGTGCGTTTGGGAGCAACAAGTTTTTGGCGCCGTTGCCGGGGACTTAGAAATTAACTATTTTACTAGATTAAATTTTTACTTTTTTTTTTAAGTTTTTAATTTTAGTCTAGTGTAGTTAGTATTATATTTTTATTTTTTTTACATGGCATCTTTGAACGAAAAGTGGTGGGATAGTAAGTATTCTTATTTTTGTGATCCTTGTCCATATTGTAAAGGACCACACTTGTGGCAATATTGTAAGAATATTCCGAATACCGAGTTGTGTGCACCATCTCCATCTTGTACTATTTGTGATGGAAATTGGAATAATTTTCCTAAGTGTTGTTATCCTACTCCAATCCCTTCTTATGTTGATTCTAATAATTCTTGTGAGTTTGACAGAAATAACGAATGGGATAATGTAGAACACGATGTTCACATTCTTGATATGCACGGGAAATTATTAGAGGAACATGGAGGTTTCCGTGAGAAAATTATGAATGAGATGCAACAATTTATAGAAGGAAGAACTGAACTGGGACAAGAGATCGATCAATTTGGAAGTTCTATTCACGACTTAGAGGCTCAATTGAGTGCAAAAGTTGATGAGTGTAACTCCCAACAATTTAGTGATGAGTTGTGTGAAGCTGAAAAAGATCTTCTAGGCCAAATTGAGGAGCTAAAACGAGAATACCAATCATTAGACCATGCTTTTGTTGATGTTGCCGAGGTTGAAGAGTGCAAAATTGAGGATGTCAAAAATAATGCAATTTTGGAGTTAGAGCGTATTGGACCTCATTCTAAACACTTTTCAACATTGTGTTTGGTTGGTGACATGGAAATTGATCCATTTGAGCATATGAAGGATTCAATAGATGAGAAACAAAGTGTTTATATTCTGAAATTTGTCACACCAAAAAGACAAAACGACATCCCTCACTTAAAAGCCAAGAAGTGCAAGATGCGATATCTATTGCTTGGTTCCTTTATTTTTATACCACCGCCCCAGGAACGTGACGGAAAAACTGATGCAAAATTGGGGTTGCAATTCATATCTTCAAACTGGAAGGAAAAGTGGTGAAAGTGATGGCGTCGTGCCGCGACGTTAAATCAAGCGCTTGTGGGGAGGCAACCCAATTTTATTTTTCTTTTTTACTTTTGCTTATTTTTTGTAGTGTTGTTTTTGTATTTTGTAGTAGTACGAGCATAGAATCAAAGCCAACAGGCATGTGTAAAAACGAGCAGCTGGTTGAAACTAAGTGTGAGGTACCCGCACAAGGGATCATACATAGGATAAGTCTGAGTATCCCGTGAGCTGCGAACTCTTCAGCCTTTGGCCTATCAGGGAATCTGTTTTACCCTCTTATTATTTATAATGTGCATTGAGGACATTGCACAATTTTAAGTGGGGTGAGGAGATTGTCTGAGTGACTTTCTATGCTATTTTAGTTGTGTTAGTTTAATTGAATAATTTTTTTTTGAAAAACATACAAAAAAATGGACTTTTCCCAACGATGGATCTCCTAGACAGTTTTCTTGAGAGAGTTAAGTCTAAAGAAAAAGGACAAAAAGATTTTCTTTGTAGGTAGTGTAGCAATTCCCCCTTGGTTTTTCTTTGTGCTGTGGTTCTTTTCCAAGGGTTTTGTTTGAACCGAGTGTAAGTAGTTTTATTTTTTTTAGGAGAGAAGCCATGGTGTTGTGAATTGAATTGAAGCAATATCTCTTGACTTTGTCATGCCTTGAGAATAGTGAGTAATTTAGTTGTGACGCTTAGGCTCAATTTTTGGCTCTTGTATAAGCACCTTAAATTGTATGTTCTCAACTTTGCTTAACTTCTTTGACTAGAGTGTCTTGATGAGTCCAATCCAGAGTGAGTTATGTGCCATGAGTGTGTAAGGGTTTGGGTTATTCTGTGCATTGCATTTGATGTCTAGAACTTGCCCCGTGTGTTTGCAAAGCGAAATAGTAGTTTTGTTCAGTCTTGGAAGTGATATAGGCGTTTCTTTGTTGACCCATATAAATATTTTATCCGCCTAATTGTTATGTATCATAGTTAACCCCTTTGAGCCTGTAATCCTGTTTCTTTGGCAACCACATTACAAGCCTTAACCATTTGTTTGAATTAACCATCTATTTGAACCTTTTCACCTCTCATGAGCACTTGAATTGTTATGAACTTTGTAAAAGTTAAAGTGTGGAGTGGTTGGTTTGGCTTTTGAGTGGAACTAATTGAATAAGGAGAAAGGTGCACTGTTTTGAAAAGTAAGAGCTACTTGAATTGAAAAAGAAAAAAAATAGTTGTATTATTCTGAAAAAAAAGGATAAGTGGTGGCTCTTGATGTAAGTGTGCTTAAAGAAGAATGGAGTTATTTACATTGATGTGAAGGTGGAGTTATGGTTTGACATAAGTATGGAGTTTTGAATGTTAAAGTGTATGTATTAAAGTGCTTAGGGAGGTTTAGTCACTCTTATATCTAAATGTATCATACCCGTCCCTCAGCCTACATTACAACCAAATAAAGTCCTACTTGATCCTAGACTGAATGAGCTCGATTAGTAGAGTAGCACATTACGGGCAAGCCTATGGTGCATCTTTNCTCATGAAGGAAAGGTAATTTCAGTGACCTCTATGTTAGAGTAATTGGGTGAGTTGTGAATAATGCGTGGTACTTGTGAGTCAATCTTGAGGTTAATATGTTATGCTCGTGCTTAGTCTATTTTAAATATTCTTGGCGTGATGAGTTAGGAGAATTGTTTAAATAGGTTGTGTCTATCTAAAGTGTAGTTTGATTGCTCGAGGACGGGCAATGGTTTAAGTGTGGGGTGTTGATGATAGGCTATAATATATATTTTAGTCGCTTATTACACTCTAATTTACTGCACTTTATTTGAGTTTGAGCTTTAATCGCTAGTGTTTTGCACTAACGGTGTGTTTTATGCCTTGTAGGAGTGATTTCGAGCTATATAGATGTTATAGAATGCATTCAAGTGATTTGGAGCTTTGAAGTCTGACTAAAAGCCCAATGAATTAAGCCGGGATCGTGTCAGGGGTCAAATTTGATAGTTAAGAACAAAAGTAGACTCGAGTATGCATATTGCGCACTTTCTAGTAAATACATATAACATTTTGCTCAGACCTCCATTTGGTCCCCATAATATATGGTTTGAAAGCTAACCCAAAGGGCTACAACTTTCATGTTATACATTTTTCAAAATTCCAAACAGAACGGGGCGAAAACGCGCAAGATTTGAGCCAAAACGAACGAAACTGGGAAAAAGCGCCAGTTGGGTGCCACAGGCAACGCCCGGCGCCACCTGTGGCGCCGAAAACAGTATGCACAAATATTTGGGCGCTAGTGTCCTATTTCGTCCGGGATAAGGTTATTTCGGCCTTAGACCTACCCAACATGTATAAAAGCAAGACTAAACCTATTTTTGAAGGGGGAAGACGCCACTTTGGTGATATCTAACATACTTTGAAGGAGAATTCACGTGGAATAACACACATCACACTTGGAGGAGGCTTCTAACTAGTTTGTCTTCTCTTCTCTTCCTTTAATTGAAAAATAATTAAAACTAAACTAACAGAAATATTAATCAAACCAAAACCAAGCAGTGTTCAAAAAATATTTGGGACCGCAATTGAACAAAAATGAAACAAAATTAACTACAAAGTATATACAGAAATTAACCCTAAGAATAACCGAAAAAGTTACCAAATACTAACTAATTATCATAATAAAATCGAGATTAAAAAGGAAACTACCTAATTAAATTGAATGAGACTAACTAATTAATACTAACCACTAACCAAAAGGGATTATAACAAAGTTGACTAATACCTAAAACAGGATTAACAGGATAAAGGGCGGAATTAAACTAAACAAAAATAACAACTATGGAAAACAAATACTGAAACCAAAAATCAAAATAACATCATACATAGAAAATAAAAACAAAACAAAAAAAATTAAACAAAGAAAGAAAAAGGGAAAAAACTCACTGGATTTGGGATTCAACCTTGACTGGTAGATTTTTTGGCCTTATTTGGGTTAAAACCGTCCTTAATCATGTGTTTTCATAAGAGAACACATGATTAAGGGCTATTATTACCCAAAATCACAAAAGCCCCAAACAGCGAACAATTAGGATTCTGGACTATTTTTAGATCTAAGATTTGAGAGGCTAGGTCGATATTTGAGGGGGAAGGAGGATAGATATAGGACGAGGGAGGTCTGAAGGTTAAGGGGTATCGATTTGGGAGGGTTTGGAAGACTTTGCATTTTGGCCGAAAATTTAAACCCAGATTCGAGAAATTTGGTTGTGATTTGAGTGAAACTAAGGCCGGATTTGAAATAAGGGGGAAGAGTAGGTCCTATGGTGTAATTTTTGGGTTATTTGGAGCTTCGCCGCCACCACCGGCGATTTTCGGCCGGCGGAGGAGTGGCGGAGACGGTGTCGTTACAGGGGGTGGGGGTGTACGAGTAAGATGGGTGGTTTGTCTTTGAATTTTGCAAAGGGTTATTACAGTTTTATTTTAAATGTTTGGACAAATCTTGACCGTTGGATTGGGGAGAACGGATGGCCTAGATTAGTTGACACCAAAACGACGTCGTTTTGTTGTGGGGGGACTGGACAGGGTAAGGGTGTGATTTAGGATGGGTTTGGTCCGGATTTTGAAGGTTTGTTTGGGCTAGGATTGGATTTTGGCCCAAAATTTGGTCTTTGATCTAGACCATACTCTCTTTTAATTCTTTTTTATTTGTTTTCCTTTCCTTTTTTTCTTTCCTTTTTGTATCTATTTGTTTATTTATTTCTTTTCAAAATTAAGACTAACAAAGCCTAATTTGACTCCCAAACTTAGAGTAATTAATTTTCTAAAAATAAACTTGTAACGACCCGACCGGTCGTTTCGAGCCCTAGCACGTCGTTCAGCAGTCTGAGGCCATGAGCAGCTTCATTTCAGGAATTGTGACTTGTTCGCATGGTCGGAATTAAAATTCAGGAAGATCGTAGTTAAATTTAGATGGAAATTCTCATTTGAGAAGCTTAAAGTTGAAAGAATGAACTAGGATTGAAATTTTGAGCAAACGACCTCAGAATCAGGATCTGAAGGTTCCAGCAGGTTCGTATGATGATTTCGAACTTGGGCGTATGCCCGGATTGGGTTTTGGATAACCCGAGAGCATTTTGGCGCCTATTGTGGACGTTAGCATTTTAGAAGGAATTTTTTAAGTTTGGCTTGAAGTGCATTTCAGTGTTATCAATGTCCGATTGGGATTTCGAGTCTGGGAATAGCTCCGTATGGTGATTCTAGAGTTGGGAGCGTGATCGGAAGAGAATTCGGAGGTCCATAGGTCCTTTTGGAGCAATTTGGCTAAAGTTAGAATTTGAAGGTTTTTGAGAAGTTTGACCGGAGGTTGACTTTTTGATATCGGGGTCAGAATCCAATTCCGAAAGTTGGAGTAGGTCCGTAATGTCAAATATGACTTGTGTGCAAAATTTGAGGTCAATCGGACGTGATTTGATAGGCTTAAGCATAAGAAATAGAAGTTGGAAAGTTCAAAGTTCATAAAGCTTGGATTGGAGGTCGATTGATGATTTTAACGTTGTTTGATTTGATTTGAGGCTTTGAGCAAGTCCGTAATGTGTTTTGGGATTGGTTGGGGTCCCGGGGGCCTCGGTTGGATTTCGGGTGGTTAACGGATCGAAAATGGATTTTTGGAAATAGTTGAGTTGCTGGTTGCTGGTATTTCCGCTTTTGCGGAGATGGGACCACAGAAGCGTGAAAGAAGCCGCATAAGCGGTTAGGAGGGAGGCAGCCCAGGACCGCAGAAGCGGCCCTCTATCTGCAAAAGCGGAACCGCAAAAGCGGTTAAGTTATCGCAGAAGCGAAAAAGGGTTGGAGCCCAGGGACCGCAGAAGCGGATTATTTTCCACAGAAGCGAGATCGTGGAAGTGAGATTTTTCCGCAGAAGCGGAAATCCCTGGAGGCAGAATATTATTTTAAAGTCGGGGATTGACCATTTCTCTCATATTTCTCATGGCTTGGGGCAATTTTGGAGAGCTTCAAGGAGGGGATTTTTGTCATCTATGTTAAGGTAAGTGATCCCCACCACTTTGAGTTGAATATATCAATTGTACATGGATTTAAACATGGAAATTAGAGTAAATATTGAGGTTTTGGTTGAAAACCTAGAAAATTTTAATCTTAGATTTTGATCATGATTTTTAGTATGGAATTAAGAGAAAATTTTATATTTGAGTTCCTAAGGTCATGGGTAACCTTTATCTTCGAGAAATTTTGGATTCCGGGCACGTGGGCCCGAGGGCATTTTGGTCATTTCACTAAGCGGAGTTGGGAATTTGTATAATCTGAATTTTTAACGAGTATTTGAGCATGTTCTCATTAGTTTGTCATTAATTGGCTAGTTTTGGTGCATTGTGCGTTGGTTCAAGCCTTTGGAAGAATGTAGAATGTCGGTTATGAGTCTTCGGAGCGAGGTGAGTCTCCTTTCTAATCTTGTGAGGGGGAATTTACCCTATAGGTGAAGTAATTGATTATGTGCTCCTAATTGTGAGGGATACGTATGCACGAGGTGACGAGAGTCCGTGCGTAGCTACTATTATGCTATTGTCGGGGTAGTTAGGACCCAAAAACATGTTGTACGTGGATTAATTATGAACCTATTGGTAGCTTGAATTGCTTAACTCACATCGGATTAGTAAGTAAATTTCTAAAAGGATTAAACTTGATTTCTTAAATTGTTAAAGGAGAATTGGTTTTATTTGAATAAATATTCCCCGATAAAGTCTTATTTGAGTGATTGAGCATGTATTCTTATGTGTACATGCGTCGCATGCATGATTCGCGAGCAGGGTATGTGTTTATTTATGGAACGGGACGAACGCCTCGGCAGATTAAATTGATGCATTTAATTGTTCGGGCCGCTCGACCCTCGGCACTGTACAATTTACATTTCTGTTGCAGCGGGCCGTCGACCTCGACATGATTTGCGCATGTTGGTGTTGCTGTCTTGAACTTATTAAAGTTGCTACTGTCTCACCCTGGCTCGAGATTAATTTGTTGATAATAAAGAGGAATTTTTGGAAGTTTCCTATGAAAGAATTATATGTTTACTTGTTTCCTCTATTTGGATTGAAAATCATGTTTATAAAATAAATCCTTAGTTTAAATTTGAATTCAAGTAGTGAACTTTTATTTATAAAAATGGAAGGAAAAACCTTATATTTTCAAAAGTATTAAAAGAGGAATTAATTGATGATCTAGTTGGCTGGCATGACAGAGGTGTCCAGCGCCACCACGACCCTTAGTGGATTTTGGATCGTGACAACATGGTATCAGAGCACTAGGTTCCCGTCGGTCTCACGAGTCATGAGCAAGTCTAGTAGAGCCTCGCGGATCGGTACGGAGACGTCTGTACTTATTTTCGGGAGGCTACAGGGCTGTTAGGAGTACTTCCCTTCTTGATTTCCTTTTCGCGCGGTTCGATTCCTTTGAGGCTTATGCCTTGATTTCTTCCTATTCAATCTTACGCGAGCGCTTGTTATAAATCGAAAATTGAAGGATTGTAATGACACTACAAATGTGGTGCGGGATGATTTTCCCGGCATAGTTGATTGGACTACTATAGTCTCATTTTGGAGTGATATTCTAGTGTTTCAGCTCAGTAACAGAACTTCTAAGAGCCTTGAGGCTAGGAACAGGTTGCCATGATGCTTATGAGCGATTATTCCGCTGTGTTGTTGTAATGGTAAGGTGTTGCCCACATGTCGGAGCAGTGAATAAATTGAAGGGAGGTTTACTCAGCGTGTAATCAAGGGATTCAGTATTTCATTTCCGGCAGGGAAATGTCAATCGAACTAAGGATGGTCAGGTGTGGGCTGGTGGAAGTAATGAGGCTTGGTATTTGTAAGCGTGGTTGAGCTTTCTTTTATGAGAGGGTGTCATTGTCCTGATTGAACGTACTAAGTTGTTGGCGTTATAATCTGCTACAATTCACCTTTATGACAGGGTATTGCGAAATAATATTGGAGGTACAACTGTCAGATATCGCATGATGCGGTGGTTTAAGATCGAATCATAATTTCTAATGTTGACGGCTCGATAAAGATGACCTTTGGAAAGGTTTAAAGTTAATAGTAATGGTGGGTTCAAGTGCCATGAAGATAGATTTTATTTGAGGCAACAATTGAGAAGCAAAGTATGAGGAAGGACATGTGGGAAGTGCCAGGTGATGTTTAAAATTTTTAGAAGGACAAGTATGAGAAGCAAGGTCGAGCGACCGATTAAGGAGATGAGTTCCGCCAAAGTGGGAGAGTGGCAAGGGTTGCATATGGGCTTGGTAGTAGGATGACTACGTGCCTTAAAGAGAGTTTGGATCGAATTGGGGATTTTCATAATTGGTGATTGAAGCCTAGGGGTATGATGTAAGTATGGGCTATTATGCAGCAGAAGATTGATATGGAGGAAAGGAGCTGCTTGAAATGGAGGAGGGTGCAGCATAACACTGAATTTGGAAGGATGTTGCCGCGCATTTAATTGATGTCCGCAAGGGGCGAATGGACTTGTTGAAAGGTGAGCTCGGACTCAGGATGGGCTATTGGTGTCGTAGTGAATGTACCCCATGCAGCAGCGTGGGAAGATGTCGGGAGATGATTCCCCTAGGTGGGTTATTCCCCTTGAGCAGATTAGCGGTCGCGTGGTTGGCGAAGCTTCTGCAAGGAATTATATTGGTTGTTAAACAAAGAGATCGGTCGTGCGAATGTGGATGAAGACTCAAAATATGAAAGATGGGGATTTACAGGAAGATCCCGAGAGATTTTGATAATTGGTGGCGCGAAGTTA
>MU714754.1:20033-35045 GCA_026770625.1 Nicotiana glauca
TGAGGTTCAGTCACAACAAAAGAAAAATCCAAGAATCTCCAAGAATGAAATTGGGGCAGAAGTTATGGTTGTTGTGAAAGATATGATTCCGAAAATTGTAATTTTGAACCCACGTTGAAATATTTTGAGCCTTTATATACCATTCCTTCTAAAACCCATCAGCCACATTATGGTCCAAAGAAAGACCTTCTGATCAATTTTTTTTTAAAATGTCAATACAAGCAGGTAAGGTGATTCATGTTGTGGACAACACTCTGGTACTAGAAGAAAGAGATATAAAAAATGAGAGAGTCTTATTGGTGAAAACCTCACGGACACCGTAAGGTGAAGTGAGCTTGAGAGATATTGAAAATGAGAGAGTCTTATTGGTGAAAACCTTCACAGGCACCGTAAGGCGAAGTGAGTTTGAGAGATATTAAAAATGAGAGAGTCTTATTGGTGAAAACCCTCACGGGAACTGTAAGGCGAAAGTGAGTTTTTCAGATGGGCAAATGAAAGAAGTCTGTGGTTGAAAGGTGTTTGAAACATGGCAAAACGATCAAGGTTTGGGTTTTTGGTGAAAATTGGTTGTGAAAGTATGGAACAGCAAATGTGGTAAATGATAGTTGATTGGTTGGACAGACTAGGCTGGTTAATCCAAAATGCATGGCACGGTCAATGGAATCCGCCTTTCTACTCAGATAAGTCATATCCTTTTTCTCTTCACTACAACTCATTCAGAGTCTTTCTATCCTCAAAAACCTTCGAGGTCATTGCATTTCATTCTTCTGAAGTCTGTCTATAAGACGTTTCAGTGTCAGTTCAATTCAGAAACAAAAAAGAAGGATGTCAAGGCTAACTACCAGCTTCCCAGTGGTATGGCACAACAGGATCGGGACATATCAAAAGAAAGTAAAACATGAAGGACCAATGCAAATCCCATCAGTAGGGTAATCAGATAATTGGAGGGAGAAGCAAAGTTTCACAAGAAGGGGACAAAAACACAAAACAGTAACATTTGGGTCGTCAAGATCAGAGGGTTGAAGGTCAGCCGAGAAGTCATGGCAAGTCAAAGCAAGTCCAAAGAAGCAAGTCAGAACAAAGTAGGAAGCGGGAGCATTGGACAACAAGAATGCCAGCAGCTAACCACCATTTTATATTAACAAATCTTTCTTTGATTAAAACAGGGGCAGAAAAAAAAAATTCTTTTTAAGCAGGAGCCCACCTGGATAACAAGGGAATAATTTTCCAAAGTCAATAAGCAGGAGCCCACCTGGATAATAAGGGAATACTTGCCAAAGTTAGCAAGCAGGAGCCCACCTGAAGAATAAGGGAATACATTTCAAGCACAACAGTCAGGCACCCACCTGAATAACAAGGGAAGTATAATACAAGTCTTATCTTTCAAGTTTAATATTCGGTAACACAACGCGCCCAGTTATCAAACTGGGGCAGAAAATTTTCTTCGTTTTTGTATGGTTGTTGAAAGCAGGAGCTCACCTGAAGAATAAGGGAATATCTTTTCAAAATCAGCAAACAGGAGCCCACCTGAAAAATAAGGGAATATCTTCTCAAAATCAGCAAGTAGGAGCCCACCTGAAGAATAAGGGAATATTTTTCAAAATTCAGCAAGCAGGAGCCCGCCTGAATAACAAGGGAATATCTTTCAAAGTTTAGGAAGCAGGAGCCCACCTGAAGAACAAGGTAATATCTTTCAAAGTTCAGTGAGCAGGAGCCCACCTGAAAAACAAAGGGAATCCATTTTTCTAATGCAGCAAGCAGGCACCCACCTGGAAGACAAGGAAAGTATAATCCAAATTTTAGCCTTTAATTTTAATATCTGATAACATGATATGCCCAGTCACCATACTGGGGCAGAAAATTTTCTTTGTTTGTCTATTTTTGTCGCAATCAAGAGCCCACCTGGAGAACAAGGGAATACATTTTCAAGCATTGCAAGCAGGAGCCCACCTGGAGAACAAGGGAATACTTTTCAAGCATCGCAAGCAGGAGCCCGCCTGAAGAACAAGGGAATACCTTTCTCAAGCATCGTAAGCAGGAGCCCACCTGAAAAATGGACATATATTTCAAATTGTAGTAATCAAGAATCATCAAAAGAATGGCAAAACATCGTCAAGGCAACAACAAGAATCACGTTGAAAGAACACAAGATACGAGTTCAAGGCAGCACAAGAGCAAGTTTGAAGGCATAGATAGGATTTCTTGTAACTCATAGAGTATAGCTTAGGCTAGCTTCTTTTTATCTTGACATGGTGTAATAAGGAGGTCAGCGAGCAGTAACAGCAACAACAGCAGTGAAATCACAGCTCCTGGTAGTCCCAGCTACCAGACACTCCTGAACTACACTGACCTGATTCCTGTTTAGCCTGGGATATATAGGCAACCTCTGAAGCAGGGCACGGTCAACTCTTTCAAAAATGCTTCACATGGAATATGCGAACGGGCAAAAATTCCTCATTTCCGCTCACTTGTCTTTGCACGAAAACTCTTCGTGNTCAGTGGGGTAATCAGATAATTGGAGGGAGAAGCAAATTTTCATAAGAAAGGGACAAAAAACACAAAACAGTAACATGAGGTAAAACATTTGGGTCGTTAAGATCAGAGGGTTGAAAGTCAGCCGGGAAGTCGTGGCATTTCAAAAGCAAGTCCAAGGAAGCGAGTTAGAGCAGAGTAGGAAGCGGGAGCATGGCCAACAAGAATGCCAGCAGCTAACCACCATTTTATATTAACAAATCATTCTTTGATTAAAACAGGGGGAGAAGTTTCTTTGTCGTGTATGGTTGTTGCAAGCAGGAGCCCACCTGGATAACAAGGGAATACTTTCCAAGGTAGCAAGCAGGAGCCCACCTGAAGAATAAGGGAATACTTTTAATGCAACAAGCAGGAGCCCACCTGAAGAACAAGGGAATCCATTTTCTAATGCAGCAAGCAGGCACCCACCTGGAAAACAAGGGAAGTATTATCCAAATTTTAGCCTTTAATTTTAATATCTGATAACATGATATGCCCAGTCACCATACTGGGGCAGAAAATTTTCTTTGTTTGTCTATTTTTGTCGCAATCAAGAGCCCACCTGGAGAACAAGGGAATACATTTTCAAGCATTGCAAGCAGGAGCCCACCTGGAGAACAAGGGAATACTTTTCAAGCATCGCAAGCAGGAGCCCGCCTGAAGAACAAGGGAATACCTTTCTCAAGCATCGTAAGCAGGAGCCCACCTGAAAAATGGACATATATTTCAAATTGTAGTAATCAAGAATCATCAAAAGAATGGCAAAACATCGTCAAGGCAACAACAAGAATCACGTTGAAAGAACACAAGATACGAGTTCAAGGCAGCACAAGAGCAAGTTTGAAGGCATAGATAGGATTTCTTGTAACTCATAGAGTATAGCTTAGGCTAGCTTCTTTTTATCTTGACATGGTGTAATAAGGAGGTCAGCGAGCAGTAACAGCAACAACAGCAGTGAAATCACAGCTCCTGGTAGTCCCAGCTACCAGACACTCCTGAACTACACTGACCTGATTCCTGTTTAGCCTGGGATATATAGGCAACCTCTGAAGCAGGGCACGGTCAACTCTTTCAAAAATGCTTCACATGGAATATGCGAACGGGCAAAAATTCCTCATTTCCGCTCACTTGTCTTTGCACGAAAACTCTTCGTGTTCCCGGGCAAAGAGGGGCAGCTATGAGCACGTGATTTTTGCCCTAAGCAAATTGTTCCCAAAATCAAAACAAAATGATTTTTCTTTTATTTTTACAATTTTTATGCATTTTGGTGTCATTTTCTGATAATTGTTGCATTTTATTTGTGCATGATAATTCACATTAAAAATACGAAAATATGCATTTGCATTAAGGATTTAATTTTACAATTAGGTATTAATTTGTTTTAGAATAAAATTTAAAGAAATTAAAAAAAATAGTTCCTAGGCAATTTTTACTTAATTTTTAAATAATTTTAGGATTAAGTAGTTTAAGTAGGTTTTTGTTTTAATTCTTACAAAATTAGAAAAATAATAATAAATAAATACAAAGTAAAAATACAAAATATAAAAGATGAAAATGAAATACAAGAGAAAAGAAAATAAATAAGGAAGTGGTCTTAATAAGAGACCACAAGTGGGCTGATTCGGCCCAATTCAAGGTCACACGCCCCAGCCCAGTAGTCTTCTACCCGGTCCAGCTCTTTAGTAAACCCAAACGACGTCGTTTCGTCATCACTCAATCACAGCCTTTGATTGTCTTTTGATCCAACGGTTCGCAAGCTTAGAGTGGGAAATTATAAAAATGTTGGATGAATTAATTAAATCAAAAAACAAATTGTATCGTCTCCCTCATATCAACCCTTCCTCGCCGGAACCCTCACCGGCAGGAAACACCATTAACGCCGATGACCACCAAAATCACACCACAATACCCTCTCCCCTTCCTCTTTCCACCCCTGTAACTATTTTCTTTCGAATCTCAACCGATCTCCTCGAATATCACCGTTTATCTCGCCGGCGAACCATACTTGCTCCAATGGCCGCCAAAATAACACCATAGCTTCCTCATAAGACCCTCTTCTCATTCCTACTTGTAGTTTCCTTCAAATCTTGTCGGAAATCGTCAAATGTTGATTTTTAATTTTCCGGCCAAGATTCAAGGTGTGCCAAAAATTCCCAAAATAATACCTTAGACTCGTCTCATCCTCCTCTACCTAAACCCCATATCCATTTGTTTCGAAACTGCCTAGAACTCCTCGAATTTTTCTTTTCAAAATTCCGGTCAAGAACCCCTAGCATAATTCTTGGGGATTAATGACCGTAATACCCCTAATAATGTATTTTCTTTTGGAAAAAACACCATTAGGTATGTTACAGATCATGAATCCTAGAGGATTCAAACAATTGTGGCTCAAGTGTGACCAGAACAAGTTCAGGATTTCCTGGTGGAACCCTAGATAAGTCTTTATTCACTGTTGTCCTTTCTTTTTGTTTCTGTTTATGCATGTGTTTATTTTAATTGTTTTTTTTTGTGTTTTCTTATGTTTTTTCTCTTTCTGTTGAGATCTCGTATATAATATCATTAGTTTAATTAGGGTTTGGACTTGTTTTAATTTCTGATAATAGTTTTTAAATAATACTTTTAGGTAAAATTCTTAGTATTCTGAAATTTGATCCAAGTTTACTTAATTAGGTTAATTGTGCCGTTTAAGGTTGATAACAAACAGGTGGATTTAGGTATTCTTCTATTTTGTTGTTTGATTTGGTAATAATTGTTCACATTATTATAGTTGAAAAACAGAAGGTGATTTGATTTCTGATTTCTGGTATTAATTAGGGTTATTCATTAGGGTTTGAATTGGTTATAGTTGTTTAGATTAGTTAAATAATAATAATTAGTCTGTAATAATAAAAACAAAGAAGAAGGAAAGAGGTAGGGCAGTAATTACAAAAGTAAAGTGGGGGCATTTTGGGTATATAAAATGGGTTAACAATAGTTACAACATGATTTCAGGGGTAATATGGGCATAGAAAAGGGTAGTTTATTCAAGTTTAGTAAATTCTGAAATGAAGTAGGGTAATTCAGGAATTTTAAAGGGTATAGAATATTCTAGAATAGACTATAGTATAAGTTTTGGTTAAATAAGTGTAGTTACTTGTAGAACAAGTTAGAAATAAAGGGGTGAAAATAGAAATAAAAAGGGGTTAAAAGAGTAAAATAAAATCTGAAGCTATACCTTAAGAATTATCTATAAATAGGCACTAATGTGCCTTGTTTTACAAGTTTGGAACCTCCAAAAAATTCCACATTTTTTCCTCCTCAATTCTTCTCCAATTTCAGATTTCTATTTGAATTTTGAATCTTCTAAAAATCCAAAAAATATTAGAAAAACCTCCAAAAAAAAATACATTGTTACATTGAAACTTTTACAATTCCAGTCATTAATCTGAGCTTCTAGTGCTCCTAGGTTCAATTTCAAGTTGTTTTGGACCTGTTCAAACTGTTTTGGTTTGTGTTTTGGTTGCTGGAAGTTTTAGGAGCTTTTCTAGCTTAGTTTCAAGTTCGAATTTGAATTCAATCGAATTTATTTGTCTATCTACTGGTTTTATTCGCTTCTGATTATTCCTGGGCTGTTCTGAGGGCTATTTGCTGGACTTTTGCTGTTATTGTTGCTGCTTATCTCTGCTGATCATCTCTTCCTTTCCTTTCCAATTTCAGGTACATTTGTGGACACTAATGATATGAAGTTTCATCCATTGTATATGAACAATGTGAAATCAATATGATACAGCATGATGCAATACAAATCGGCCTGTGTTTTTATCATTAGTTTAATGTGTAACTGTTTTTTAGGTGAACGCTTATGTATTAATATTAGATAGGATTATGTGTATTGATTAGGACTATTTGGACTTATTTTTGTAATTGAATTTGAAAAACTGTATAATTAGGACTGTTGGTAGACTATTATTAATTGTTAGAACTTAGGATCTGTTATTAGCCTTAGTCATTCCGTTTATAATTAAACTTTGAGAACTTGAATTGATATAAGTGATCAGTAAATATTAGCTATAGTATGCTAAATCAAACATGTTATTACTGTGACATCCAATAGTTCAAGGTGTTGATACCTTAGTTTGCATTATAGTTTTTTTTTTTTGAAGTTGTTTTTAGAGATTTTTGTTCTGCTATCATTAGTTTGCATTTTAGCTGCATTTTAGTGTTAGATACTTTAGTTGACATCCAGTAGTTATTTCAGTTGCTATCATTATTTTTAGAGTTTTCATAATACGCATATAAGTAGTTAAATCATTTGTTTGAAGATAAATAGGAAAATCAATAGTTGGATCACTGTTAATTAATCTTGGCATGAATTAAACTCAGCATTGCATTGCAATTCTCACGTTACATAAAGGCCATGATATATTGATCTTGGGCTTATATGAGCCAATTCCTATTAGCATTTATAAAACACGAGCAAATCGTGGGCCAACCTTTAGAGGCCCAGCACGGGCAGCCTGTTTGTCTGCTTGTCTCAAATTGATGGTTTACAAGTCTGGGCCAAACCTTTAAAGCCCAAGATTTCGTTATAAATCAAAAATCCTTTAAAATTAAATTAGGGGTATGGAAAATTAATCCATAAATATGAAATCAAGTTTTGAATTAGGTAATGGGTTCAAGCTAAAAGGTTTTTATCCTTTTGTTTGAATCCATACTTGAATTTGAGACTTGAATTTATATTCATGGATTAATTAACCTTTAGAGATAAAACAAAATTTAGTTACTTTAGTTTGGCCTGTAATAATAAAAATGAGACGAGCCTCGCCCAATAAAATACAAAAGGCGGGGCCCTCAATAATTGGTTACTAAAATTACTTAGAATTCTGGAGGGCCATTTAGAGAACTTCATGGTCTTCCCCAAATACAATAAATGCATAGTTGCTTCAGGCATGCATGTTAATAATATTACCTTCCTAAATACGGGTGCACATTTATGTGACCCAAATCCAAATCTCAACGAAGTCGAAATGTGTCAAAAGCCACGGGTGCACTGGTGTGACATGGTTCGAGATGCATTTTCACGACGTTATAATTCTTATTAAAAATAAATATACCATAAAAGCGGATTATTAATAAAAGACACATAGGCTAGAACCTTTTTTTTTTAAAATCAGATAAAATCAAATACGACGGTTGAGTGACCGTGCTAGAACCACGGAATCCGGGAATGCCTAACATCTTCTCCCGGGTTAACAGAATTCCTTACTCGGATTTCTGGTTCACGGACTGTTAACAGAGTCATAATTTCCTCGGTTCAGGATTCAACCGGTGACTTGGGACACCATTAATCTCCCAAGTGGTGACTCTGAATTGTAATAATAAATCATGTCCCGATTGTCCTTTAATTGGAAAAACTCATTTATTACGCCCTTCGCGGGGTGTAGCTTAAGAAAAAGGAGGTGTGACAACAACGCGCCCAGTTATCAAACTGGGGCAGAAAATTTTCTTTATTTTGTATGTTTGTAGCAAGCAGGAGCCCACCTGAAGAATAAGGGAATATCTTTCAAAATCAGCAAGCAGGAGCCCACCTGAAGAACAAGGGAATATCTTTTCAAAACTCAGCAAGCAGGAGCCCACCTGAAGAATAAGGGAATATCTTTCAAATTCAGCAAGCAGGAGCCCACCTGGAGAACAAGGGAATCCATTTCAAGTTTCAGCAGTCAGGCACCCACCTAGAAAATAAGGAAAGTACAATCCAAATCTTAGCGTTTAATTTTAATATCCGATAACATGATGTGCCCAGTCAACAGACTGTGGCAAAAAATTTTCTTGGTTTGTCTATTGTTGTTGCAATCAGGAGCCCACCTGGAGAACAAGGAAATACTTTTCAAGCATCGCAAGCAGGAGCCCACCTGGAGAACAGGGGAATACTTTTCAAGCATAGCAAGCAGGAGCCCACCTGGAGAACAAGGGAATACTTTTTCAAGCATCGCAAGCAGGAGCCCACCTGGAGAACAAGGGAATACTTTTCAAGCATCATAAGCAGGAGCCCACCTGGAGAACAAGGGAATACTTTTCAAGCATAGCAAGCAGGAGTCCACCTGGAGAACAAGGAAATACTTTTTCAAGCATCGCAAGCAGGAGCCCACCTGGAGAACAAGGGAAGACTTTTCAAGCATCATAAGCAGGAGCCCACCTGAAAAATGGACACATATTTCAAATTGTAGTAATCAAGCATCAACAAGAGGAATGACAAAACATCGTTAAGGCAACAACAAGAATTCCATTGGAAGAACACAAGATACAAGTTCAAGGCGACACAAGAGCAAGTTTGAAGATATACGTAGGATCTTTTGTAACTCATAAAGCATAGCTTAGGCTAGCTTCTTTTGTTTTACCACGGTGTAATAAGGAGGTCAGCAAGCAGTAGCAGCAGCAACAGTAGTGAAATCATAGCTCCTGGTAGTCCCAGTTACCATACATTCCTGAACTACACTGACCTGATTCCTGTTTAGCCCAGGATATGTAGGCAGCCTCTGAAGCAGGGTGCGGTCAACTCTTTCAAAAATGCTTCACACGAAATATGCGAACGGTCAAAAATCACTCGTTTCCGCTCACTTATCTTTGCACGAAAACTCTTCGTGTTTCCGGGCAAAGAGGGGCAGCTGTGAGCACGTGATTTTTGCCCTAAGCAATTTATTCCAAAAGTTTCGAATAAAATGATTTTACAATTTCTTTGTGGATTTTGTTGAATTTCGTGTTAATTGGTTGCATTTTTATTCATATGAAAATACAAAAATATGCACTTGCATTTAGGGATTTAATTTCATTTTAGTAATAATTAGGTATTAATTTGTTTTAGTACAAATTTAAAGAAAATCACAAAAAAAAATAGTTTCTTTGCACTTTGTTGTTGCATTTATCTTTAAATAGAATTTTATTTAAATAATTTTAGAAGTTAAATAGTTTAATTTTGAATTAGGTCTTTGTTTTACATTTTAATAAAATCAGGAAAAAGTTAAATAAACAAAAAGAGTAAATAAGAAAAATATAATAAAAGAAGAAAAGAAACAAATGAAAAGAACTAAAGGAAAATCTAGTCTTAGAAATTACCCAATTTTGGGCCAAATGCATAAGTCCAACCCAATTCCACCTCAAAGCCCAGCCAAATTGGCCCAGAATTACCCTTACTCGGTCCAAATCTTTTTCAGGCCCCAAGACCACCAAATGACATAATATCTAGTCAATACTACGTCGTTTTGCTATCTTTAAGTTGGAGTTAATATGGTCCGTTCAATTCTTCTCATCCAATGGCCACAAATTGATCTTGAATTTTAGATATAACTGTCTGATCGTGTGTATTAACCCTAGATACAAACCTTTCTTCCTCGTATTCCCTCGCCGGTAACGCCGCCGCCACCACCGCCGGAGAAATCGCCACCGTCTCCGGTGGCTCCCAAATTTACACCCCTATACAGCCTCAACGCCCTCTTTACGAATCTGCCTTCATCTCCTTTCGAATCCCACCACAGACATTCAAATGATCAAAATTGTTGTCACCATCTCCGCCGGCCACGACGGCGATACCTCCCAAACTGGCCAAAATCACACCACATACTCGCCTTCCTTCCCTCATCACTAATTCCATGCCAGAATCTCTCGAATCTCAGTATAGCTTGGGGATTTTCGGATCTAGGGTTCACACGGTCCATGCCGGTTTTGGGAATTTCTCAGGGTCGAGTGTCTTTTATAGTAAGTACGCTTTAGTTTTACGATTTTATTCTTATTAGTGTAGTTTATTTTCCTTCTTATTCTTTCCGTTCGATCTGGTTGATTTTTGGAGACTTTGTCCATAAGTGATTTTAATTTCATGCATGCTCGTTAGTCTAAACATAATTTTAATCCCGTTATATTAGTTTAATTTTGCTTTGATTTCTTAGTTTGGCCCAGTCTACTTGAGTCAATAATAGGGTTTAGGTCTTGATTTATTACTATTTTAATTAATTAGCCTGATTAGTTTTCTTTATATGGATCATACTTTAATGTCGTTCATAAAAAATGGTAGTTGTTAGTCTGAATTCAGTAGTCTTGATTTTGGCTTTGATGCCAGTTCTTTCTTCTTTTGTTTGTTTTCTTCTCTCTTTTCTTATTTGATGATTCTGTGTTAGTTAGCTTATTCAAATGTTGATATGATTGATGGCTGGTGAAGATGAATTAGGATTAGTTTGTAGCTTGGTTTAGCTTTAATATTCAGTCCAGAATTGCTGAATTTGTTGGTTATAGTTGTTGAAGGGTTAATTGGAGTCAGTAATTTCAGGGAGAAGATAAGGGTAGTTTAGGCATGGAAAAGGGTAGTTTTATTAAGAATAGTAATTTCAAAACAAAGGCAAGGGTAGTATAGGAATTGTAATGGGTATAGAACCTTCTAGAATGGACTTTAGTATAGACTTCAGCAAATAAGAAGTACTTACTTGTAGTACAAGTAAGAAATAAGGGGTAAAAATAGAAATAAAATAGGGATTAAAGAGTAAAATGAAAATATGAAGTTATACCCTTAATTTACCTATAAATAGGCATTCATTTGCCTCGTTTCACAAGTTTTGGGCTCCAAATTTCCCTCCCAAAAATTCCCTTCAATTTCAGATTTTATTTTGAAATTTAAACCTTTAAAAAGTCCAAAAACAACAAAAATCAGTAGAAAAATCCAAAAACAGCACTGTTACATTGATTTCGATTCCTATACATTGATTTTCTTCTATTCTAGTGGTTGAAACTTTTTTTTTCCTGAAGTTTACTGGGGTTTAGTCGAGTCTGCTGGTTTAAAATTGGGGCTGTCAATCCATTCCTGCATATTATTGAAGTTGTGTTAGCTCTAATTGTTACTGATTGCTGTTGATTAACTTGGATAGTTGAATTTATGGTTGCTACTCCTGCTATCTATCGCCGCTAACATTTCCTTTCTTATTTCACTTCAAATTTCAGGTACACGGTTGAATTCTCATTGATGTATTTTTTAATTGAAGTGAAAAATGAAATCAGCTTTGGATTCGTGCTCATATGATGTTTATAATTAGAGTTTAATCAATGATATGTAATTAGTCATACTTGTTCATTTTAAAACTGTTATAGATTATTAGCAAAATGCTGTGTAGTTTGGATTGGGACTGTTTATTTCGTATTGTTTCTGCTGATTCCAATTCACTTAGACTTCTACAGAACATTAACTCATCTCGATTTACCCTTATAATTATGAGAATTCTGTAGTTAATCAGTTTAATTTGGTTGAATCCGTATTAGCAGTATAGTATGGCCAGTATGATGTATTTTTTTAGTAATACAAAAATTAGTTCAGGTCTTTGGCTTATCATTTCCAGTAACCTAATTTTAAAATTAGAGGGATCATCTGAGTATTAGTATAACAGCCTTTTGATTTCAAAATTTGGGTGGTTTACTTCACTTATACGTAAGGTTAATTGAAATCCTATGATTAAGTTGATATATTGTTGTTGAGATCTAAACAAGGCTGTTAAAGTGAAATAAGAGTTAAATACATATCATTTGTTATTATTTGAAATAAAATACATTGTGACTTACTTCGTATGAATATTGTGGTTTTATCCAGACTCAAACTTGAGTCCAGTTTTTCCAGTTGCAAAGACGGGACTTGGGCCTCTTTCCAAAAGGCCCCAACGCATTAGACTCTTTTAATATTCCCCTAGATAATGTTTTCTTTGAAGCAGCCTTTCTTATAAGGTTTGGGCTGATCAATACAGATTAATTAGGACTTTTTCTTCATTTTTTTTAAAAGTCAAAATAATTAAAAAAATCATAGCCGCTTTTAGGATTATTTTTTTAAGTGAACTGAGATGAGCCTCGCCAAACGAAATACAAAAGGCAGGGCCCTCAATAAATGCTATATAAAATACTTAGAATTTGGGCGGACCGTTTAGCGAATTTCACGGTCTTCTCCAAATAATACACGCGTAGACTCTCTAAGCACGATTTTAATAAAATTATCTTCCTAATTACGGGTGCACATTTATGTGACCCAAATCCAAATCTCAGCGAAGTCGAAGTGTGTCAAAAACCCCGGGTGCACTGGTGCGACGTGGTTCGAGACACATTTTCACGATGTTGAAATTCTTATTAAAAATATATAATAAAAGCGGGTTAATAATAAAAGGCATAAGTAAGAACATGTTTTGAAATCAGATAAAATCAAATTCAACAGTTGAGCGACCGTACTAGAACCACGGAATCCGGGAATGCCTAACACGTTTTCCTGGGTTAACAGAATTCCTTACTCGGATTTCTGGTTCGCATACTGTTAATAGAGTCATAACTTCCTCGGTTCGGGATTCAACCGGTGACTTGGGACACCATTAATCTCCCAAGTGGTGACTCTGAATTTTAATAATAAATCCCGTTCCGATTGTCCTTTAATTGGAAAAAACTCCTTTATGCCCTTGCGGGTGTAGCGAAAAAGAAGGTGTGACAGTACTTGGTGTTCCTCTTGTTCAACATCATCAACCTCCTCCCCCGCGACCACATTGTAAAGAGGGACATTCCCGTTTAAAGCCATGTGTACCTATTGGTTTGAAACAAATAATGTTAGTAAAAAGAAGGAAAGAGAAGCAAAACACAAAACTAGCTACACAAATAGTCAACACTGTAAGCTCCCCGACAACGGCGCCAAAAAGTGATCGGTGCGGACTCAACCATTAGGAAGAGTGGGCGCTAATTACTTTTACCCAATAGCGGTATCGGAGTCAATATCCACAGGGATCTAGATTTGGGAGTCGAGTATTTGTGAAGTCTAGAAATGCGTTTTGGCTTCTAATTTTGCTTCTATCATTTTTGGTTTGTTTTTATATTTATCAACTACACTTTTAATAGCTACTAGCTTGAACTAAATTATGCTAAGTTAATTATTCTAGATTGTATGCAATAAGAGAAAAGCACTAACGTCGTAGCACTCACCTAGGTGACTAATTAACGGGTATAGTATTCTAATACAAGGATGATAATTAAGGGGAATATGGATAACCGTTGCACTTTAGCAGTCACTCTCACACCTCTCGTTAGAGAGAGTGATTTTGCCAAAATGACTCTCTCGAGACCAATTGGGTAGGCTAATTTACCCAAGAAACTTTAAGGTTCAAGTGAGGTAATTACTCTATCAAGATTTAACCCGTTACTTGGGACTACCATTCTCATGGGTCCATCCCAAATCCTTGTTGGGTTAATTGTGAGGTCATAGACTCTCTTTCTCAAGAAGAGTCAAGACCCACTAAGCTAGACTTAGTGTTTGCAACCACCAAATCTAAGTGAAAACATACAATCAACCCAAATACCAAACACCCAACATCATCCAAACATTAAGCAAAAACACCCATTAATTACCCATACTAGGGTTGATCCACAACCCTAGCTAATGGGTTTAGCTAGACATGGAAGAAGTAGAAATAGAAGAAATACTAGAAGAAATTAACATAATCATTAACTATAAGATTAGTCCAATTGAATCCACGTTAATTACAAGAGAAAATTGCCTAAAGTAGGCTAATACGAAGTGTCTCGTGCTGAGCTGCTAAAACAGATTACCAAAACTTGACCTAAAAAAGTAAAATGTTCTATTTATACTACACAGGAAAAACTGGACAAAAATACCCCTGAGGGTCTAGCGCGGACCGCATAGAAATGACATGCGGCCGCGTAGGGCAAATGGTCTTCAGATCTGTGCTTCTGGACTTGGGGATGCGGACCGTATAGAAATGCCACGCGGCCGCATAGGTTGAGTGATGCGGACCGCGTGGAAAGTGTGCGCAGCCGCATAGTAGAATTTGTCCCATTGTTGACTCTCTGAACTTTTACATACGCGGACCGCATTGCTTGGTGTGCGGCCGCGTGGGACTTTGCCTTGAATTGCTGAGCTTATGATCACTCATCAGTGCAGACCGCGTGGAAATGGATGCGGTCCGCATGGATCTTCTTCACTTTTGATGGTTCTCTGAACTTTCCTGCGCGGCCGCGTGGCAAAGCAGTGCGGTCCGCGCAGGTCAGGCTTGAACTTGGCAGCTTTCAGAACTTTCCTGCGCGGTCGCACATCAAAACAGTGCGGTCCGCGCAGGTCACCTATTTCCCACTTTCAATCATCTTTTGACGCTTGGCAGATTTCACTCCTTTTTGAGCCGATTTGTGATATTTATCATCTAGTCGCTCAAACCTGCAATCAAGCGCAACTTTTAAGCAATTCAGGACTAATCTAGAGCAATTTATGCACAAAGCTTAGGTCAAAAGGGGAATAAAACATGTACAATTCATAGTTATCAAGTCCCCCAAACTTAAACCTTTGCTTGTCCTCAAGCAATTAAAATGAGACCTACCCCTCAATGGAAAACATCCAAGTAATTCTTGTTTGTCCTAAAGTAACCTCAACTAGAATCAATTGGGACTAACAATTGCCCTCAAAGCGAATGCATCATTAACACATTTAAAACTTTGAAAACTTGTGGATCAAGT
>MU714761.1:1731-27105 GCA_026770625.1 Nicotiana glauca
AAGGGATGAAGTCCCCCACACAAGGTTAGGCAAGCAAGTAAAGTAAGGCGAATATGAAAGAGAATCCAAATCAAGTAATTTAAGTAAAAATTCGGGTTTCAACAATTTGCTCAAGTACGTGCTCATCACCTCACGTACAAGGCATTCAATTATCAATTATCACATCCTAAGGGACGAAGTCCCCCACACAAGGTTAGGCAAGCCACTTACCTCGAACCGGTGCGAAATCAACTAGGGAGCGATGCCCTTGCCACGAGTATCCGACTCCGAGTGGCCCAAATCTATTCAAACCAATTTCATATTGTAAATAATATTGCAATTAACTGATTCCACTAATAAAATCAAAACTAGGGCGCAAAAATAGGTAAAATGACCAAAATGCCCCTCCAGCCAACGTCTCGGAATCGAAATATTTTTACATTTTCAGAACCCTCGTACTCTCATGAGTCTAACCATATAAAAATCTCCCAAATCGGAGGTCAAATGCCCCCTCAAATCCTCACAATTAAGTGTAAGAACTTTACCCCATTTTTCATTCAAAAATCCGAAATTAAAGTTGAATTTGAGGTTGGATTAGTGAGTATTAATCATAAGGGAGTAAGGAATCGTTACCCAATCGTTGCCTCTAAAAATTCCTCGAAAAATCGCCCTTGCCCGAGCTCAAAATTAATTTTCACACTTATGGAATTAAAACTTCGATATTTCCTATTTCTGCCCAGGCGTTTCCGCTTCTGCGGACAAGGGACCGCTTCTGCGGTCCCGCTTCTGCGGAACAATGACCGCTTCTGCTGTCTATGAGGGGAAGTCTCAAAATTGCTTCTGCGATTAACAAGCCGCTTCTGCAGCAATGCTTATGCGTAAAATATTCCGCTTCTGCGGAAATTGGAGGGAAGCCCAGCTTCCGCTTCTGCGGTGCCCAGGTCGCTTTCGCGACTCCGCTTATGCGGCTTCAAAGCCGCTTATGCGGCTACGCTTACGCGGAAAATAGACCACTTCTGCAGTATCAGAGGAGAAGGTGATAAACCGCTTCTGCGGCACAAAGGCCGCTTCTGCGGTTCCCAAGCCGCAGAATCGAAACAATAGAAGCCTGCTGCAATTTTCCTTCTAACTTCCAAAAATTTACCCGTTGAGCATCCGAAATCATCCCGAGGCCCCCGGGACCTCAGCCAAAAGCACATACATGATCTAGTACATTATTCAAACTTGTTCGAATCATAAAAATGCTATCGTTAACATCAAAATCCTCATTTATCATCAAATCAAAGTTTAAATTTTCTTAAAACTTCCGAATCTCACATCCAATCAAAAACCCGATCAAACGACGTCCGAATGACCTGAAAATTTGTAGACATATCCAAAATCACTTAATGAAGCTACTGCAGCTCTCGGAATTCCATTCCGACCCTCGGATCAAAATCTCACTATCAGACCGGAAACTTCAAAAATTCAAACTTCGGCATTTCAAGCCTAAAAGAGCTACGGACCTCCAAATAACATTCCGAACATGCTCCCAACCCCGAAATCACCTAACAGAGCTAACGGAACCATCGGATTTCCATTCCGAGGTCGTCTTCACACTGTTCCGAATACGGATCATTTTTTAACTCTTAAGCTCTCATTTAAGGACTAAGTGTCCCAAAACACTCCGAATCCTAGAACTGAACGTCCTGGCAAACCAAAATAGCATAAATGAACTTAGGGAAAGCAGTTAAATGGGGGATCGGGGCGTAAATTCCAAAAATGACCGGCCGGGTCGTTACAATTTAAATCTAATATTTATATATTATTAATTAATTTAGTACCTTTACTTTGTTTTTAGAAATTATTTTACTTTTTTTATAAAATAAATATGGAAAAATGGCAATATAAATGTTAGCCTGTTTTTATTTCGATTTTGGCCATATTTGGCACCCATAATCCAACCCAATTTAAATTTCAAATTGCCAGCCCAATTCTAAAATTGCCCGACCTATAGCCCGTCAAAATAACCTGCCTGGCTCCCTGTTTAATCTAGGCTGTTAATCGAAATGATCAACGGCCACAGTTTCCCTTTCCTTTTGAATTTTACCAACACCCCTTAAACCTAAATCATTTTCCACCTACCAACCGCCTTTGAACCCCCCTCCCCCTCCCCCCATTATCTCAAACTCTCTCGAAACTTCTCAAACCCTAGCCGTCTTCCACCACTTCCACCCTAAAGCCACCGGAATCCATGACTTCCAAGGCCATCAAAGTCTTATACCGGCCTTATAAGATCCCCACACGCTTGGTTTTTAAAGATTCCAGGCCTGACCATGGCGGAATTTGGTCCAGGCTTCATTTGATTCGAGTTCTATGGCCATCTCTGGCCTAGCTCCGGCATGCCATAGCTGTTCGAGCTTAGTTTTTACTTCTCTGGCTTAGATTAGTGACTTGTCCAAGACTTTCTCACTATTGGGGTTCTTTTGAAACCCTAACCCTTCGAGGTTTTTCTGATTCCTTTAGATCCGTTGTATATATATGTGTTCCCTAAGCTTTTAAACGATTTTCCTGACTTTTCTTTCAAAAACTACTTTCAAAACCATTTATTTTCCGTTCTAGGGTTTTCTGAAAAGTATTTAAATGTTTCTCTGACTTTCATTTTCTTTTTGTGTGTATTTGCCTCTACTGTGTTCTTGCATTTTCTTCTATCGTGTTCTTGTATGCTTCTTGTATATTTCTTCTACTGTATTTTCCTATACTATGTTCTCGTATGCTTCTTCTACTGTATTTTCCTCTACTATGTTCTTGTGTCTTTCTTCTACTATATTTTCCATTATTATGTTTTTAAAGTGTTTCTTTTTAAGTTCCATCTACTGAGCTATGTTTAAGTTTCTTCTAAAACTTCTTAGCATTACTGTTCTTATCAATTTTTCTCGTTATGTTTCGTATTAGCTTCTTCTACTCTATTTTTCCTTTGAGCTCTTCTACTATGTTCTGCATGTTACTTTTCTATCATGTTTTCTCATGAGTTTCTGTTGCTGAAAGAAATATGTTAGAGTTTCAGTTCTTGTCTGAGACTTCTGAACCTGTTTCGATTTAATTACTTGCCCTCTCATCTTTCCACTTAATTAATAGTGGAAACCCTAGAATTTGGGGGTTCTTTCGAGTTTGGTTATTTTATTTTCTTGAACTAGGGTTTTATTTCAAAAACCCCTAACTCTTTCAGACGAATTTCGAGTCTCTGGACTGAGTTTGGACATCCTTGTTTTCATACGATTCTGACTTTTTGCTAAATTCTCCTAAGAACTTTTGCATTGGACCTTTTGTATGCTACTAGATACAATTTCTCTTTTGTATTACTGATTTATGTGATAACCATTACCTACTGATTTTTGCAAAGGCATGACATCTTCTTTCAACTCAACATGTTTGCATGCTTTTTATATATGAAGAACTTCCCTCTAAAGTGGATTTCAAAGTTGTGACCAGTTCAGAATTCCTTCTGAGTAGGTTTGATTGATTTCTTTCCATTATTTGCTTATTTCCTTGTGATTCAACGTAAGTTAAAAAACCTTTTCTCATCTTTTCTGACTCGATTCATTCATTGACAAATAATTGCAAAATCTCAGGCCCTTTGATTTACTGCCTACTAATTGATTTTCTTACCTTATTTGGACAACCGTGTATTTCAAAATTTGTCCTTAAATAACTTTCTTATGTATTTACATCTAATTTCCTACTTTGCACAAAGTGCTTAGCTAATTTCTTTTCTTAAATACTTCTTACCCGTTTGAATATGAATTCCTTCATTAAAGGAAGTCTTGTGTGATTGATTCTTAATTGATATTCAGTTCCTTAACTGTTTTCTTGCCTTATTTCCGCCTGATTTTCACAGTATAATGTCACGACTTCACAAACTCAATAGAGACACACACTTATACACAATAATATTCTCTCTTCTTGTGTTCATTGTGGCCTGTTTACAAGACTTACTATTTTTCTCTTCTTGTTTCTTTGAAACTGGTACGTCCAGGTTTAAGCTTCAGCATCACAACAATGTGTTTATTTATAGTTTATGTATCCATGTCTATTTGTTGTGTTTGTGGAGCTCAGTATTTCAATTAGCATGCTGCTTTCTTTCTATTTGTTTATGTTGTGAATCCTTGTTCCCTACCCCCTTATGTGTTTGAGCATATGGTTTAAGGCATGGCAATATGTAAGTTATTGTCCATGAATTAAACTTGATCAATTGGGATCCTAATCTCTAAATAGTATGTTCTAACAGGCTTATGGGTCTACTAACATTTCCTATTGTTGGGTAAGCCCACCAGTCTGTCTTTGCTTCTTTACCACCTCCCATATACTCTTATGTGTACTGGTTTGAGCTATTTCCCTTTCCCTTTCCCATCTCGGAATTCTGTTTCTCCACTTTCACTCTTTCTTAGTCCCTATGTTCTGCCCCCTCTTGTGAGCCTTCCCTTGGGACCTTGAGTTCCCTCTAAACTTGGACACTTGAGGGCTCGCTCTTCCACACTGCACTATGTCTTAATCTGGTGATACATTTGGATGTGAGTGCTACCCAAAGTCCATATGAGACTCTTAAGGAGCTCTAACACGTCCATATGGGAGAAAGGCTTTGGATCATGATCTCGTTGGAGTTGGTTTACTTCATATTTCAGACAGGAAGTCTGAATCAGGCTCTCCTTGGTTGTGCTTTTTAATTTCTAATGTATTTTAATTTTATCTTCATTCTGGGCTGTAATAATTTTGTAATGAACTCTTGGGGATGGCTAGTGAAAAAGAGAGGGATAACTATGTATGCGAAGTGTAGATATCCTGCCTATAGATGTATTTCTAAATTTCTGTACTTTCATATAGATATCATGCCTATAGGTTGTTTCTGAATTTCTGCACTCTCATATAGATATCATGCTTATAGTTTATTTCTGAATTTCTACATTTCTCATATAGATACCATGTCTGTGGGAGTTCTGCATTCTCTCATATAGATACCATGTCTATAATTACCTGGAAATCTAAATCCTGCATATACATACAGAAAATATGCCTATAGGTCTTTCAGAATCTTGCATATACATTCTTCATCAGGCAATCACGCTTATAGATCTTAATCAATCAGCTGCAACTAGATATCATGTTCATAGGCTCTAGAATGAAATTCAGCACCTAGATATCATGCTTATAGGTTTTCTGCATTTTACTATTTCTATTAAAAGGGGTTTAAAATCAACACACATATAAAAAACATGTCCATATGAGTCATTAATCAAGTCTGGATCGCTTCACTCGCTTATAAGTTTAAAACCAGTAATAATGACGACCATCAGTTGCAGAACTTATGATCTCTTGCTAAAACTTGCTTGCTTTAATAACTGACAACTTTCTTAAATCAGTATGTATTTAGTTTATTTAATCATTTCTAAAATCAGTAAATATCATGCCTATAGGAGCCCTCTTCTAATACCTACGCAAGCCTTAAGGCTAAAATTATTAGCTGAATTAGATTTTATTAGCTACAACCAGCAGGCAGGCCTGATTCGGGCTTCTTATTTGAACTATGTAATAAATTAGTCTGCCTCAACATTTAAGTTTTAATCAGACCTTAAATAGTATGTGTAAGTCATGCTAAATCATGTGCTTTCTTTGGTTTAAAGGAGGTCTATGTGAGCCCTTCACTTGTCTATGTGTTTTCCCCTAACTTGCTATACGTGTTTTTGTATGTCGCCTTAGATTTTTTGCCTTTGAAATTATAAACAACCATAATATCCCTTCCCTTTAGGATTAGTAGTCCTAACTACCTCCCGGACTGATAGGATTGGGGCGGATAATAGCATGCAATAAGTAAACGAGACTATTTCGTGCTTTAATACCTTAATGGGGTCGAAAAGGGTAGATATGGATATGATGACCACGCGATAACATCACGGTAGTCCCTCACTGAGGAGTTATTACCGGATGTTGTGTGGGTTAATCCATATTATTTATAAATATAGGACCCCCCCTCCCTTTGTTTCTTTGATTCCTTGCTTCATTTCAAAATTTTAAACTATTTCTCTAAGAAAAAATCAGTCTCCCTTTCGTTCCTTTTAACTTTGCTTATTTGTAACCATTATGTGAAAATCCCCTCTTCCTTGAAGTTTTATTCTCCTATGTGTTATTTGTACTTAAGTCACAACAATAGTTTTGCCAGGAACCACACTAGTGGATCCTGAGGGGTGCCTAACACCTGGCCTTTGGGATAATTTCAAGCCCTTACCCAATCGCTAGTTACTTGAATCAAACTCTTCTTAGTGTCCTAATGCACTTAATTCATTAAGTGGCAACTCTTTAATTCAAAATCCAATTCCCAAAAGGGAACGAGTTGTCTTCCCAAATGTCATAAACTCGATTTCGCAAAAAAAGGGTCGCGACAGCATGGCGACTCTGCTGTGGATTTCTTTTAGGCTTTTACCATTTTGAGCTATTACTATGACTTTATATTTTTTTTATGTGCCTTTATTTCCCTTTAAGCATTTAATTCCCTCTTCTAGTACAAAACTGACTTGTCTTTTATTTCATTCCCTTGTTTCATTTACTGCTTTCCTTTAATGCATTGCTTTGTTACCGTTTTAAATTATTGTAATTATAACTTTATGAATGTACAAGTACATGACAACTTTTTTTAATTATTGCAACTACATGTCTTCAACATCATATTCCACTCGTGCCATACAATATACCATAGAAATGCTTATAATGAGTTGTTGCGCTCTTCCGATGTTATCACCCCCTAAATCTGGCAAAGGCATATTTATGGTAAAACCAGTAGATCAATGGTGTAGTCGACGCTTCCGCGCCTTTCCCTCTTGGGTTGTCCACTCAAGGGTACCAGTCTAATAATCCATAGAAACCTTACTCTGTTTAATTGTGCATGCATCATGGCCAAACATAGCCAAGTCAGCTATGTTGTCCGCATAATGACTCTTTAACATAGCCTTGTCCAAAGTCCACTAGGTTTCTCTAAAACCCAAATGAACACTACCACGTTTTGTGCATTTATTTGGAGAACTAGATTCTTATATGCCAATTATTGATATTTAATAGTCGATTCTATTAGGGGTAAGGGCTTAACCCTTTGTCTTGTAGAAACATAAGGCACGAAGTCCCCAGATTAGGCATGGTCACCAACATCCACCCCAAACTGCTAAATTGGTGGAAGGATTTTCACTCCAGTGATCAGACTCTCATACGGAAATATTTGGGGAACCTACCCTCTCTCTTGGAAATTCAACCCAACAAAAAGAACAAAGAAGCTGCTACTTTGTTCTGGGATTGTGATAGGTCCGTGTTCCGCATCTGGGATATTGAGATGACACCCTTGCTAGAGGAAATAGGAGGATTGGCCGGTATGCTGTGGGAAACTCCGGGTTTGTTAATGCCAAAAAATAGGAGGACTGGCCGGTATGCCATGGGAAACTTCAAGTTTGTTAATTTCGGAAAACTGCAAGAGTAGAGGTTTTCTTAAAATGATGGATCCAAAAAAGAATATAGACTTGACATGTTTGAAAGAGTCATACATTTCATTTGACTATTTGTATGAGAGGTACGGTCACAGCAAATCTTACCGTACTTTTCCTAATGAGTCGCCCTTACATAACTGGGGCATATTCACCTAAGGGTCTTTGTCTTCATGTTCTGTTTCTTGGGGATGATAGTGTTTCCAATGAAGAAAGCAAGAATCCATACCAGGCTAGCTATGGTCACCAAAACTCTAATGGACGTAATTGATAGACAACCACTCAGTCTCGTACCAATGATCATTCCAGAGATAAATCGAGCCCTAGAAAGGTGTCAAAGGGAGCCAAGCACTTCGAGGGTTGTAATCTACAACTTCAACTTTGGCTCGTAGAACATCTCTAAAAGGGTGAGTACTGACAGTAAATCCATTGAAGGGACTGAGATGATCATATCGCTTTTCATCACCCAAAGCAAATGAATTACATGCCCAATATGTTCGCCCGACCAGAGATTTCTAGAGAATGGGTTGAACTCTTCGATAAGCTGACTAAGGACCATATACAATAGATGTTCGAGTGGTTCCAAATCGAGGAGTTCATTGTCCGGTCCATGGGTGCACCTTTCCTGGTACTAATTGGCTTAAGAGGAACGTACCCTTACGTACCTCTTCGTGTTATGAAAAAAGTGGGTAGGAAGTAGGTTATACCGAGGGTCGACAAGATGAGTCACTTTCGAGCTGACTTCCAGGATGGCGATAGTCTTTACAGGTGTCAGGCTCAGCACATGTGACACTGCAAGTTTGTCTTGGCAAAGGACACCATCGAACCAGACCGATACCATACAGGTTGTGTTCCCTATTATTCAGGCTGGTTGGAGGATAATCATAGCGGTATGGGCCAGCCTGGGTTTGTTCGAGGTAATAAGATCATATATGAAAAGGCCGAAGCACAGGTCAAGTACAACCATCGGTGAAAGAGAATCCGAGAATGCGAAAGCGAGCACCGTGAGATATAGGAAGCCAATCAAAAACTAATTTAAGAGTGGAAGGATATGGCTATCCGCGCTAAGAAACGATTGGCCAATTTGGAGCTACGTATAGTAGAGTTGGAAAAGAAGTTTTTAAAGAGGGTCGAAGACTGCCGGACTGTTGAAGGAAATGAAGGCGGACATCTGTCCAGAGCTTACTTGCTACTAGGATTGCGCGAGCTAGGGAAGTTGTTCTATGGAGCCAATGATGCCGAGTCTGGGGAAGGTCCCTCTAGGACCAAATAGATAGGAATTTCCATTTTTGATTTATAAAATGTAATAAGGCCAATGGCCATTAGTGATTTTTATTTTCTTGTTATTTAGTGTCGTTTTGGGATTCGTCTACCTTTTATCAAAGAAATGAGGCATTTAGCATTCTAATTTCTCCAAATCAACTTGCCGCTAGGCCTACCTCGGGCACAACGAGGTTCCAAAAATTAGGACACGCATTATATTTCAGCACTACGTGTTTAAATATTGCAACATTTTTCTAATGATCCTGACTGACTTGTTACCTTTTGTTTTTATTTTTTATTTATTCCCCTCCCCAAAGAATAGTTCGTGAACTCTGGCAACATTATCGTATTTTACAAGATCCAGGGGTCCTCCACCTACTCCTCCTCCCAGTCCTATCAGATGCAAAACCAAAGGAAAAATGGAAGATTTCAAACAACTCAACTGAAAGGGTAGAGGTCACTCATAGTACTCTGGTCCCCAAGGAAAATGCATCCCAACTAGAACAAAAGCAGTTAAAGTTTCAAGAAGAACTTGATCAAGTTCGGAATCTGGCAAATCTGTCATTTTCCCTCACCACTCCAGAGTTTACTTTCCCAAATACTCAGAATCCTGTACCTCCGCAAAACATTCCAAAGCAACAAAACCATACAGCTCCTCACCACCACTACAATACCTACCATACCTAAAATAATACCCCACTGCTCATCCCAAAACTCCAGAACTCCATAAACAACCACTGCCACACCCAACATAATACCCCCATTTACATGGAGACTGTGTCGCACTCCACCCAGCCCATCGCAGGCACACCCGAGTCTGATGATAAGGACTTGATCATCAGAAACCTAGCCGAAGAACTTAAAAAGTGGACTAGAAGAATTCAAGGTGTTGAAGGTAGTAATGGAATTGAGGGGCTAAACTATGAAGATCTTTGCATACATCCCGATGTTGAACTCCCTGAGGGTTACAAACCTCCTAAGTTCAAACTGTTTAATGGTACAGGGGATCCAAGGGTCCATGTGAGAATGTACTATGAAAAATTGGTTGGAGTAGGAAAAGACGATAAGATCTGCATAAAGCTTTTCATGAGGAGCTTGAAGGAAGACACCTTATCTTAGTACATTAGCCAAGATCCGAAGAAGTGGCCGAACTGGGTAAGCATGGCGTCTGATTTTATAGACAGATTCAGGTTCAATACGGAGAACATGCTAGATGTGTTCTATATTCAAAATCTGAAGAAGAAGCCCACAGAGACCTTCCGTGAGTGTGCTAGTCGATGGAGGTCCGAAGCTGCCAAGGTTAGGCCAACTCTAGAAGAAGACCAAATGAACAAATTCTTCATTCGGGCCCAAGAACCACAATATTATGAGAGACTGATAATGATTAAAGGCCACAAATTTTCTGACATTATCAAGCTAGGAGAAAGGATCGAGGAAGGCATCAAGAGTTGTATGGTTACGAACTTTGAAGCCTTGCAAGCTACCAATAAGGCTTTACAGTCAGGTGGCACGTCTAAGAAAAGGGAAATAGGTGCTGTAATGGTTGTATAAAGGACCAAATCCCCTATCAAATACCAAACCTATCCGATACCTCCAATCACATATTAGCCTACCCCAAACTACCCAGCACCCTCACCCTTTACCAAACTCCTCCACTCACTTATCAATCACCTCCTACATATCATCCCACTTCCCCCAAATACTCCCAACCAGCACATGTTTACCAAGCCTATAACACCCAACCATCTCGCTATCAATCACCTCCCCCACTTCAAATCTTCTGTAGACCTCGACCAAATTTTGATCGTAGGCCTCCCAAACAGTATAACGCCATTGCTGAACCAATTGACCAGTTGTATGAAAGGCTCAAAGCTACTGGTTTAGTCACCTAAATCCATATTATAACTCCTAAAAACCCTTCTCAGTGGGTCAATCCAAATAAATCCAATGAATACCATTCTGGCATGAAAGGACATTCCATTGATAAATGCCGCTCTCTGAATGATAAGATCCAAAATTTGATTGATAACAAGATTATTGTGGCAAAGGAGCCTGCTCCGATTATCCGCAATAACCCTCTTCCAGACCACAAGGGTGCAGGCATTCATATGATTGAAATAGAGGATGATTGGAACCCCAAGGGATTAATCGGTTTGATCACTGAAGGTGATCCAATTGTGGTCCAGATTCAGTCTTCTGGGGACGCCGAGGTAATTATGTCCATGCCCTTAAGTTTTAAGCACTATCCTCTGTAAAGAAGCCAATGCCGATTGAGGTCAAATTTATGTCACCAGCAAATGCACCTACACCCTTCGAAGTTGTAGTTTTACTGCCTAAGGGCCTGCATCATTCAGAGTAAAGATAGCCATGCCAATTCCAATAATAGTGTCGGCAGTAACACCATTCCACACAAATGCCATACCTTGGGACTACATGGCCGAGGCCAGAAGAAAAGGAAAGGTCAAATTCGGGGAAGCCATTGTGGCACAGGGTATGACAAGAACCAGCAAGGTTTATACCCCGGAGCATTTAGCAGAATCAAGCAAACAGGCCTCTAGTCGGCCAACTATCATTGAAACTGGGCCTGACAATCTCTGGAGAAAGATACAAGCCAAAGAATACTAAGTCATTGATCAGCTGAACAAAACACCGGCACAGATTTCTATCCTTGCTTTGTTACAAAGTTATGATGCACATAGTAATGCCTTGCTAAGAGTGTTGAGTGAGGCAGGTGTAGCAAGTAATATCACCAGCGGAGAGATGGCTAACATGGTAGGGCAGGTATTGGAAAGTCACAAGATCACTTTTCACGAAGATGAGCTGCCACTAGAGGGTTTGAGTCACAACAAGGCATTACACATCACCGTGCAGTGCGAAGATTATTCTATCACTAATATCCTAATTGAAGAAGGGTCCAGCCTCAACATTTGTCCGTTCGTAACCCTCAGGACATTATGAAAGGGGCTGCATGAGATCAAGGACGAGGCCATTAACGTCAAAGTTTTTGACGGATCCCAAAGGTCCACTATTAGGGAAATTAGCTTGTGTTTGCACATGTGGCGTACTTGTTTCAATATTGATTTTCAAGTATAGACATGTCGGCATCTTACAATGTGTTGTTAGGACAACCATGGATTCATGCCGCTGGGGCCGTAGTGTCAACACTACATCAGGCAGTGAAGTTTGAGGGGAATCACCAAGAGGTTATCATTCACGGCGATGGTAGCAATCCCATATACAGTCGCTAGACCATCCCAGCGATAGAAGGCAGAACAAGGATAGGCGGGGAAACTTATCACCATATCGAGCGAGTCAATGGCGTTGATAAAGACAAATGGAGGGACAAAAATGTTGAAAGCATATTGAACTGGAGCGCATATAAACCTGGCAAGGGACTTGACAACAACCTCCAAGGGATCACTAAGCCCATCAAGCTCAAGATACATGGCACCACCTTCAGATGTGGGTATGAGTATACCTGGAAAGAATTCAACGACTGGTCGCCACCATGGCACGGTCCTTACTATCCATTGGAGCAGCCAATACTATTCTTGGAACAGACTTTCCAACCGGCCGAAGTTATCTACGGGTCAAAAGAAGAAGAAGCACTGGCAGCAGTGAGGAATTTGTTCTTGGAAGACGATGACATGGATTGTTGTGTCGTTTTCGAGGAGGAGGGGGAGGAAGGCCCTTCCATACAGGTAGTAAGCAGTGGAGCATGCCTCAATAACTGGACCATCAGAACCACTAGAGCCCGGCGAGCCTCGGGGTAGCAAGGCTGAACAAGCATCATGCACTATTTTTATTTTACTAGTTGACTTTCTTTTTGCATTTTATATTTTTGCAAGAAAGAGCTCCAATGTTCAAAATAGTTATGGAATTTATCAAAGCATTTCGGTTTTTAAATCTTACTCTTATTATTTTCTCTCACTAATTTATTTATACACCATTACTATTACTTATCTTGATGAACCAATAATTGTGACATACAACGAGACAACACAACAAATAGACATAGACTCCGAGGAAGATGACATACCGGAAGAGATCGTTAAGGAAGTCGAGAATTTTGGAAATAGGCCAAAGTCCAACTTGGATGAGACCGAGATTATTAACTTGGGAGATGTAGAAAATGACAAAGAAACACGAATCAGCATTCACTTATTGTCATCGGAAAAGAAGGAATATACAGAGTTTCTAAGAGAATATGAGGTCATATTCGCCTAGTCATACGACGACTTGACCGGGCTGAGTACATCTATCGTGGCACATAAATTGTCGACTGATCCGACATGTCCACCGGTAAAATAGAAGGTCAGAATGTTTAAACCAGATATGAGTTTGAAAATCAAGTAAGAAGTCACCAAGAAGGTCAAAGCTAAACTCCTCAGGGTAGTGGAATACCCGACATGGTTAGCTAACATTGTACCAGTGCCAAAGAAGGACGGGAAGGTTAGAGTCTGTGTCGACTACCGGGATCTCAATCAGGCCATTCCAAAAGATGACTTTCCTTTGCCAAATGTAAACATCCTGATCGATAATTATGCCAAGCATGAATTACAATCATTCGTTGATTGTTTTGCTGGTTACCATCAGATCTGGATGGATGAAGAAGATGCTGAGAAAATGGCTTTCATTATGCCGTGGGGAATGTACGGCTAAAAGATGATGTCGTTTGGCATTAAGAACGTGGGGGCCACCTACATGAGGGCCATGACTATTAATTTTCACGATATGATACATAAGGAGATTGAGGTGTATGTAGACGACATCATCAGTAAGTCAAAGAAGGCCACTGCTCACATGGAAGATTTGAGGAAATTCTTCCATACATTGCGAAGGTACAACCTAAAGTTAAATCCCGCAAAGTGTGCATTTGGGGTTCCTATAGGGAAATTACTTGGGTTCATTGTGAGTCACCGGGGAATAGATATGGATCCATCGAAAATCAAAGCCATTCAAGAATTTCCACCGCCAAGGAACAAGAAGGACGTAAGGAGCTTCTTGGGGAGACTTAACTTCATCAGCCAATTCATAGCACAATATACAGTTATCTGTGAGCCAATCTTCAAGATGTTGAAGAAGGATGCCGCCACCGAATGGACTGATGACTGCCACAAAGCTTTTGGCAGAATCAAGGAATAAATCTCCTCCACCAATCTGGATGCTTCCTTTGCTTCGACACATCTTAGCAATCCTTAATCGGGAGTCCTCCTATATAGGTTTCCTCTGTTGTGAATGAAGTGATTGGATAACCTTCGTAGTGTGCGCTTCTGAGTAGCATTTTCAAGTTCTAGATATTCTCCCATTATCAAATACCTCTTGATATCATGGAACCATGGTTTTCCGTCTGCTTCTTCCGCGGCGTGAGCAGAACAAGCTGGCTGATCATAAATTTTCACCGGGATTGGATCCATGAAGTTCTTATCTGGATGCTGAATCATGGATGATAAGGTGGCCAATGCGTCGGCAAACTCATTCCGGACTCTGGGGACATGTTAGAATTCTATCTTTGTAAACTTCCTCCTCAATTCCTGTACATGATGCAAGTACGAGAGTATCTTGGAGTTCTTGGTTGCTCATTCTTCTCAGACCTGATGTATGAGCAAGTCAAAATCCCTGATGACTAGTAACTCCTGAACATTCATGTCAATGGCCAGCTTGAGCCTTAAGATGCAGGCTTCATACTCGGCCATGTTATTGGTGCACGAGAACCTGAGTTTGGCAGACATTGGGTAATGTTGACCTATTTCTGATACCGAAACTGCCCCTATGCCAACTCCTTTGAAATTTGTTGCTCCATGAAAAAACATTCTTCAACCATCTTAGGATTCTGCAATATCTTCTCCATTGAAGGATACCTCTTCATCAGGAAAATACGTTTTTAGAGGCTCGTATTCTTCGTTCACAGGATTCTTGGCGAAATGATGTGCCAATGCTTGCCCTTTGATTGCCTTCTGAGTTACATAAACAATATTGAATTCACTTAGCAGGATTTGCCACTTGACTAGCTTGCCAGTGGGCATGGGCTTCTGGAAGATATACTTTAGTGGATCCATTCTTGATATGAGATAAGTGGTATAGGCACAGAAATAATGCCTCAACTTCTGAGCTACCCAAGTTAGAGCACAACAGGTGCGCTCTAATAGAGAATACCGGGCCTCGTACGGGGTGAACTTCATGCTACGATAGCAGATGGCCTGCTCTTTTCTCCCTATTTCATCATGTTGTCCCAAAATACAACCAAATGACCCATCCAATACTGCAAGGTAGAGCAATAGAGGTCTACCTAGTTCGGGCAAAACCAAAATTGACGGCATTGACAGGTATTCCTTGATTATGTCAAAGGCTTTCTGGCAATTATCATTCCATTTGGTAGCGGCATCTTTCTTCAATATCTTAAATATTGGCTCACAGATGACAGTGGATTGAGCTATGAACCGGCTGATGTAAATGAGTCTCCCCAAGAAAATCATCACCTCTTTCTTGTTCTTTGGCGGTGGCAATTCTTGAATGGCCTTAACCTTTGATGGATCCAGTTCTATTCCTCGACGACTCACGATGAACCCGAGTAACTTTCCAGTAGGGACCCCGAACGCACACTTGGCGAGATTCAGTTTCAGATTGTACCTTCTTAATCTGTTGAAGAACTTTCTCAAATCTTCCATATGGTCAATGGCTCTCTTGCACTTGATGATGACATCATCTACATACACCTCAATCTCCTTGTGTATCATGTCATGAAAAATAGTAGTCATGGCCCTCATATAGGTGGCCCCACCATTCTTTAACCCAAATGGCATCATTTTGTAACAATACATTCCCGATGGTGTGATGACAGCCATTTTCTCCGCGTCTTCCTCATCCATCCATATCTGATGATACCCATCAAAACAGTCAACAAATGAATGCAGCTCATGCTTGGCGCATTTGTCAATTAGAATGTGTATGTTTGGCAACGGGAAATCGTCTTTGGGACTGGCCCGGTTGAGATCCCGGTAGTCGACACAAACTATGACCTTCACATCCTTCTTTGGCACTGGCACAATGTTGGCCAACCATGTTGGATACTCTACTACTCTGAGGACCTTGGCTTTGACTGGTTTGGTAACTTCCTCCTTGATTTTCAAACTCATGTCTGGCTTGAACTTCCTGAGCTTCTGCTTTGATATGTTGGCAGTTTGTGAGCTACAATAGATGTACTGAGACCGGACATATCATCATATGACTAGGCAAATATGTCCTCTTATTCTTTTAAGAACTCCGTGTACTCTTCCTTTTCTGACGGTGACAGGTGAACACTTACGCGCGTTTCCTTGACATTCTCTATATCCCCCAAGTTAACAACCTCGGTCTCATCCAAGTCAGAGTTAGGCCTATTCTCAAACTCCTCGACCTCTTTTGGTATTTCATCCTCTTCTGAGTCTATATCCGTTCATTGTGTTATCTCGTCGTATGTCATATTCGTCGGTTCATCAAGATAAGTAATAGTAATGATGTGTAAATAAAGTAAATGACAGAGAAAATAATAAGAGCGCAATTTATAAGAAACCAAAATGCTTTAATAAATTCCAAAATTGTTTAGAATATCTAAGCTCTTTCAAAAATTTAAAGATAATACGGAAAGGAGATCGACTAGTGAAAAAGTAAAAGATAATGCATAGTGCTTTGTTTAGCCTTGCTACCCCGAAGCTTTTCGGGCCTTGGTGGTTCTGACGGACCAGTTGTTGAGGTGCGTTCCTTGGCTCATAGCTTGTATGAAAGGGCCTTCCTCCCCTTCCTCCTCAAGAATTACATGACAGTCCATATTGTCTTCTTCCAAGAATAGATTCTTCATCGCCGCCAATGTTTCTTCTTCTTCTAACCTATATAACATGTCTGTCGGCTGGAAAGTCTGCTCCAAGTGGGGTATCGGGTGCTCTAGTGGATAGTAGGGGTCGCGCCATAGTGGCGACCAATTTCTGAATTCTTGCTAAGTATATCCATACCCTAACACGAAGGTGGTGCCATGCTTCTTCAGTTTGATAGGCTTAGTAATTCCCTAGAGGTTCTTGCCGAGCCCTTTGCTAGGTTCATACCCGCTCGAATTCAGTATACTTTCTATCTTGTTATCCCACCACTTATCCTTGTCCACAGAGTTGACACGCTCAATGAGATGGTAGGTTTCTCCCCTAGATTCTTTCTTCCTCCGATTGCTGGGATGGTTTGGCAACTGTATATGGGGTTACTGTCGTTGCCATGAATAATCACCTCTTGGTGATTCCACTCGAACTTCACTACCTGGTGCAGGGTTGATGTTACAGCTCCAGCGGCATGGATCCAAGGTCGTCCGAACAGTAAGTTGTAAGATGCTGGGATGTCTATCACTTGAAAATCAACGTCGAACCATGTTGGTCCCATTTGCAGACATAAACTGATCTCCCCAATAGTGGACCTTTGGGAACCATCAAAATATTTGACGTTAATACCCCCATCCTTGATCTCATGCAAACTCTTCCCTAACATTCTGAGAGTCACCAACGGACAAATATTGAGGCTGGACCCTCCGTCAATCAAAGTCCTGGTGATGAAATAGTCTTCGCATTGCACAGTGATGTGTAATGCTTTGTTGTGGCTTAACCCTTCTGGGGGAAACTCATCCTCGTGGAAAGTGGTCTTATGACTCTCCAATATCTGCCATATCATGTTCGACATCTCTCCTCCAGTTATGTTACTGGGTACATACACCTCGCTCAGTATCTTCATCAGGGCATTCTTATGTGTCTCCGAGCTTTGCAGTAGAGCTAAGATGGAGATATGCACTGGTGTTTTATTTAGTTGATTAACAACTGAGTATTCTTTTGCTTGTATCTTCTGCCAGAGATCATCGGGCCCAGTTTCAATAGGTCGTCAAGAGGCCTGCTTACTTGATTCAACTAAATGCTTCGGAGTGTAAACCCTACCGGTTCTGGTCATACCCTATGCTGCAATTGCTTCTCCAGACCTAGTTTTCCCTTTCCTTTTCGCCTCGGCGGTGTAAACCCAAGGAATGGCATGTGTATGGAATGGTGTAGTGGCTGACATTGCTATAGGAATGGGCACCCTCATTTTGGGAGGTAACACAGCACCTTCAAATGGTACAGGTGCCCTTGGAGACCTAAACTTTAACTCAATTGGCTCTGCGGTCTTTGTGGATGACGGTGTTTCAAGCTCGAAAGGCACAGACATGTTTAATTTAGCATCCCCAGAGGTCTGGATCTGGACTATAATTGGATTCAGTGTGACTGTTGGTTTCTTGGGCTCATCACCTTTGACAATTAATCCAATCGACCCTTTAGGGTCAAAATCATCTTATACCTTGATCATGTGCAATCCTCCACCGTTATGATCAGGCAAGGGATTGTTGCAAACATTGGGAGCAGGCTCCTTCACCACGATGATCTTATTGTCAATTAAAGCTTGGATTTCGTCCTTCAGAGATCGGCATTCATCAATGGTATGCCCCTTCATGCCGGAATGTTATGCATAGGTTTTGTTCGGGTTGACCCATTGGGAAGGATTTTCTGGAGTTATGGCATGGATTGAGGTGATGTAACCGGCAGCTTTGCGCCTTTCATATAGTTGGTTGATTGGCTCGGCGATGGCGGTGTATTGCTTGGGAGGTCTACGATCGCAGTTAGGATGTGGTCTAGGGAAGCTTTGGCGGGCGGGAGGGGATTGATAGTGAGAAGGTTGAGCATTATAGGCTTGGTAAACGGGTGCGGGTTGGGAATACCTTTGTGAGGTAGGTTGATATGTAGGTGGTGGAATTTGGTAAGAGGGCGGAGGTTCTTGGTAATTAGGGATAGGTTGATATATGAGAGGAGGTACCGGGTAAGCTTGGTATTTTACTGGGGACTTGGTTCTCTGTGCAACCATCACGGCACTCACATCCTTTTTCTTGGACGTTCCACCTGATTGTAGGGCTTTGTTGGTAGCCTGCAGTGCCTCAAAATTGGTGACCATACCTATTTTAATGCCTTTCTCAATCCTTTCTCCTAGCTTGATGATGTCGGAGAATTTCTGGCCCTCTATCAACATCAACCTCTCATAATACTGTGGATCCTGAGCTCGGACAAAAAACTGGTTCATCTATTATTCTTCCAAGGCCATCCTGACTTTAGCAGCCTCTGATCTCCAACGAGTAGCATACTCGCGGAACGTCTCTGTATGTTTCTTCTTCAAATTCTAGATGTAAAAGATGTTTTGGTGCATTCTCCGTATTGAATCTCAACCTGTCCATAAAATTGGACGCCATTTCTACCCAGCTTGTCTACTTTTTAGGATCTTGGCTAATATACCGAGATAGCGCATCACCTTTCAAACTTCTCATGAAGAGATTCATGCCAATCTTTTCATCTCTTCCGACACTGACCAGCTTATCGTAGTATGTCCTCAAATGGACTCTAGGATCCCCAGAGCTATCAAACATCTTGAACTTAGGAGCTTTGTACCCCTCGGGAAGTTTGACGTCTGGCTGAATGAAAAGATCCTCATAATTCAACCCTGCAATACCTTTGTTTCCTTCAACGCCCTGGACTCGGCTAGTCAGTTTCTTAAGCTTTGCGGCCAGGTTCTTGATGAGAGAGTCTTTGTCATCAGACTCCAGTGTACTTAAAATAGGTTAAGTGTATTGTGGCATAGTTTCCACGTAGATGGGGGTGTGGTGGGGATGATCATTTAGTGGTTCAGGAATGAGGAGCGGGGTGTTGTTAAGAGTGTGATAGGCATTGCAATTTTGATTGGGAGCGGGTCGTTTCTGTGGTTTTGGGACGTTCTGTGGAGGTATAGGATTTTGAGCATTGGGAAAGTTGACGTCTGGGGTAGTGAGAGAGAATGACAAGCTTTCCAAGTTCCGAACTTGGTCCAGTTCTTCTTGAAATTTCAGTAACTTCTGTTCGAGCTGGGCGGCACTTTCTTTGGTCACCTGAACACCCTAAGGAACCTCTACCCTTTCAACTGAGTTCTCCTTCCTGACATTGCTCAAGTCTTCCATGTTTGCCTTGTTCTTGTTTTCGATAGGACTCAGAGGAGGAGGAGGTGGAGGGCCCTTGGATCTTGTGGAATAGGATGATGATGCCAGAGTGCGCGAACTAACCTTTAGGGGAGGGGAATAAAACAAAATAAAAACAAAAAAGGTAATAAGTTAGTACGGATTATGAAAAAATGTTGCAATATTTAAACACATAGTGCAGGAATATAAATCGTGTCCTAAATTGGGTGCATCATTGTGCCCGAGGTAGGCCTAGAGACAAGTTGATTTGGAGAACTTATAATGCTAAATGCCTCATTTTATTGACAAAAATAAGACGAATCCGAAAATGACACTAAAATTGCATAAAGTAAAAATGTCACTAATGGCCATTGGCCTTATTACATTTTAAAGTGAAAAGATTCATAACTACTTGGTCCCAGAAGGACCCTCCCCAGACTCGGCATCCTTTGCTCCATCGAACAGCTTCACCAGCTCATGCAGATTTTCCAGTAAAAATGCCTTCGCCAGGCCTTCGCCTTCCTTAGCGTTTTGACAGTTGGTAACTCTTTTCCTTACTTTCCCTTCCAGATATTCCAGCTTCTCACTAGCCCTGGTGACTCTCTCTTTCCATTCGTTGATTTGGTTACTTGATGGGAGGTTCATCCACCAGGTCAGCAAGAGTGAGGGTATGTTGACCATACAAAAGTTGGGAACTTTGTCATTCATTTCCTGCAAAACAAAAGGGTTAAGATCATACCCCCCCCCCCACCGGACTTGACTATTTAAACCAATAATTAGCATAGAAGCATTTAGTTCTCCAAATAAATGCACAGAACATGATGGTGTCCATTTGGGTTCCAAGGAAACCCGGTGGACTTTGGACAAGGCTATCTTAATGAGTCATTATGCGGACAACATAACTGACTCGGCTAGGTTTGACAGTGATGCATGCACAGTTTAAACAGAGTAAGGTTTCTATGGGGTATTATACCGGTACCCTTGAGCAGACAACTCAAGAGGGAAAGGAACGGAGCCTTTGACTGCACCGTTGATCGACTGGTTTAACCGAAAATATACCTTTGCCAAATTTAAGGGATAAAAATTATCAGAAGAGTGCAACAACTCATTATAAGCGTTGCTATTGTATTTGTTTGGCACGAGTGGAATATGATGTTGAAGATGCAGTTACAAAAATGAAGCAAATTGTCACGTATTTTCACGTTCATAATGATTACAATAATTGCTCAAAAATTACAATAATATTGAAGGAAAGCAGTAAAAGAGAGCATTAAAGAGAAAAAGAAAAGAAACAAAACGCCAAATCAGTTTTGAAAAAAGTCATTAAATAAAGCAATAAAAGATAAAAAAAAAGAGCAATAAAGTCACATATAACATAAAGTGGTAAAAGCCTAAAGAAATCCCCAACAGAGTCGCCATGCTGCCGACGCCCCCTTTTTCCTCGCGAAATCGGGTTTACGATATTTGGGAAGACAACTCTATTCCCGTTTGGGATTTGGGTTTTGGATTTGGAGAGTCGCCACCTAATGATTAAGTGCATTAAGACACTAAGAGTTTTTGAGTTGGAAAACAAGAGTTCGGGTAAGGGATAGAAATTATCTCGAGGGGAAGGTGTTAGGCACCCCTCAAGATCCACTAGTGTGGTTCCCGGCCATGTTACAATTATGACTTTACAAATAAGCAATTAGGGCTCAAATAAAGGGGCTTGCACACAAGTTTAAACTCATTTGAGAAAAAAGATAATGCAGGATTTCGTGAAGAAGAAAAAAAAGGATTTAAATAACTTATGGAGAAAACAAATAAGAAAGCACATAATGGGAGGGGAGTCCTAGGTTTATAAATAATATGGATCACCCCACACAAGACCTGGTAACTGTTTATACACGTGGTGTTATCGCGTGGTCATCATATCCATATTCTACCCTCCCACCCCGTTAAGGTATTAAACGCGGAATGGTCTTGTTTCTCTTATTGCATGCTATTACCCGCCCCATCCTATCAGTCCCGGAAGTACTTAGGACTACTAATCCTAAAGGGTAAGATATTAGGCTGATTGGTTTTCAAAGGACAAAATATAAGGCAACATACAAAACACATTCTGCATGTTGGGGGGAAAAGCATGTAAACACGTAAAGGCCCATGTACACCTCCTCAAACAAAATACACAAGTAGCATACCACATAATTAGGGTCTCAAAAGATAGGGATTTTTCAGCAGTTAGAACTTTCTTTTAGAAATAAAGTAGTAATAATAATAGCACGATTTTGGATAGAGATAGGTAACCTAGAGATTTGCAGACATACAAATCAAAAACCAGTAAAAGTAAAAGTGTGTCATTTTACAAAATATAGTATTCATCAGAGTTTTTATTTTAAGAAAAGGAAAGCTGAGTCAACTTCAAAAGATCTCAACACGAAAGGGAACTGCAAAGTTAAAACTTAAGGGAGTTGATTGGTTTTAGACTAATAGAAATACAATCAATCACTTCTCAACGAGCCTAAGGTTTGCCTAGGCGTCGTTATACATTACCTGACTATTAGAAGATGAACACTCATATCTTAATTCTGATTCACGAGTGATAATCTATTTGTAAAAATAACATTTTAACCTACTTAGCCATACTTTAACAAAGTCGTTAGCTAAAAAGGAATTAATTACTGCAATTCGAACAAGAAGTCCTAAAGGCAGGATATCTAATGCACACAAGAATTCATAAAAACATGATTTCTAATATGCCAATGCAGTAATGACAAATTATTGGTTTGTTGTTAACTGCTTATTGATTATTAACTGATCATGGTTACAAGGTGAGTGTAATGACAGAATGAAAATAAGGAACCTAAAGCAGGATTTCTAATGAATGAGATGCATAACCTATACAGGTTGTCTATTGCGCAAATAATAGATAGAATCCTATAAGCATGTTTTCTACCCATGATTTATACTAAGTATGCATAACCCTCCCCCCATATTCACTATTCACCCCAATTATTACAAACCAATAGCATCTGAATTACAACATAAAAAAAATAAGAAGCTACGCTATAGGGAGCCTTCAATCGGGCCCAATCTATCCAACCTCAACCCCTTCGAGTTCACAGCCTTTGCCATGGTATAGGTGCAGCAAAGCTCTATAGGGCCCCCATTGGGTCTCTGGCCAATACCAGCACCTAGACAATTTAGAAAATTGCAGGATATGTGAAGTGGAATGCCAGCCTTGTGTGTCAAAGTTCAATGGGTACTCAGAGGTACCCAAAGCAATGCTCACACGAAGGGCAAAGAAACTAATTCCTAAGATTAGTGAGAGTGCTTGGTATAATTTTTAAAAGAAATTGAGTTTGACAAAAAACAGTTTGAAAATGATCCAACAAGAATCAGATTTTTTTTTTGAAAGAAAATAATGGAATAGTGTAACAGTCTTGAAAGGGTGGTGAGTGGAGCAATCTCAGAACTAAAATATCACACATGGTTCAGGGAAGCAAACACAAACCGGGAAAGGGGAAATAGGGACAAGTAATTCACATGTAAGGACAGATTTGCACACACGCAGACATCAAAGAAAGCATAGCAAGGCTTGAATAGTCATAACACATCACAAAATGCTCATGCCAAGGGCTTAACAGCCTTAAATTGAGGGATGCCAAACAAACTCGCACATCATGATCAGGGAAGGGGTTCAGGATCACTTAATAGCTAGGGAGGTCATGATTACATGCTGATAATGCACCGGTGTAAGGAAAAGTTGTAGAAAACAAGTAAGGAAAACATCAAACATGCTGAATTGAGGAAAGGGTAATCTCATTAATGAACTGGCAAGGAGGCATGCTAATTAAACTATAAATAGAAGAACCATAAATAGAAGCATAAAATAAATAAGAGGAAGTGCAATATGAATAAAAACATGTTGCTCTTGGTTGCTGTAAATCAAGTAGAAGACATACCAGTAAGAGAGCAAAAGCAAAATGCAAAGACAAATGAGTGACCTATATTAGCCTTGGCTTTCAGCCGGCTAATAACAAGCAGGAGCAGAGTATAGGAATAGAGCAGAAGAGCAAGAGAGAATGCAGAGTTTAAAATATTTAGTGATATGTAAGTCAGAAAACCTCTTTTTCTTTTTGTAAAGACCTAGGGTATGTATAGTTAAGAGTAGGGGTGAAATAATGTAAAAATCACAGAATTATGTTAATTAAACAACTCAGAATCAATTAATCAAAGAATCAAGGAAGTACTCCAATTAATCAAGGGAATCAAAATCAAACATAGAGATTTAGCAGCATATAAGGCAAGTAAGGAAAAATCAGTATAAAATTAGATAAGGGAAGGAATCGAGACTCAGTACCGCCCCTAATAGACAATTAAGACGAAATTCAGAAAAAACCTAATTAAGGAAAGGCTTAAAAGAACAGAGTAATATAGCAAATAAGGTAACAAGACCAATTAATTCAAACGGGCAAGTGGAATGCTAGGGTTTAAAAGAAAGTTCTTGGAATTACCAATCAATCAAGGAAAATCAGAATCAATTATGTGAAGTCATGATTCTGTATTTTTATCATATAAATAGAGGTGAATGAACACAAGTAGCGAGCCAAAATTAGATACATATACAGAAGGGAACAAGAGATGAGCAAACACAATCACTCAGAGCTTAGTGGAAACAAACAAGTCATACTCGAAGCACGGTGATCATGAAACATTAACAGGAGCCAAGCAAATAGGATAGCAAACAGAACCAAAGTAAGAAAAATCAGGCCGATACATGAAGAAACAAACTAACACATAGAGACAAGGCAAAGGAAATTTGTTTAACACGCATAACCAAGGCAAAGAGACATGCCAACGCCCTTAATCGAACAAGTAAACATTTTAGAAATTAGGGTTTCTTAGCATAGTCAAATTAAAAGAGTAAGAGAATAGAAATTATTCAAAATAAACAAAGAAGAGGTTTTTAACCATAAAGAGAATCAGTCAAAGCATGCATAAAGAAATCTAAGAAAACCCTAATTTTCAAGGAGAGTAAAAAAATGGTTCAAAGTAAAAGATTTTTCGGAATGAACTCGAAAATAAGCAGAATGTAGAGGAAAACACGAAAATACATGAGAATACCTCTGTTTTGAGAGGTTCAGGAGAGAGCTAGGGTTTCAAAAGGGGAAACCCTAATAGAAGTGGAGAAAACCTGTTGAAACCTCATAAATCGTAACAGTGGGGTGTGATTTCGCTTGAAATCACACCGGAGAACCCGCAAATGGCATAACCCGGGACCCTAGGTCTCAATCACCATAGTCCATAAGCCTCGAAGGTCCCACAGGTGTTGCACAGGATGGTGAGAGGCCCATCAGAGCCCCAAGTTTGAAAGAAGGTGGTCGGAGGTGGCCGAAAGTAGACTATGTGAAGCCTTCAGGGACTAATTCGCATGGTGAGGGTTTTGGGGTCTCAAAAATAGAGAGAATCGGTGGTCTAAGGTGTCATGGCTATTGATGGTCGAATGGGTGAGATTGAAGGTGGCCGGAGAGGCGGTGGAGTTCATCGGAGAAGAAGAGAGAACCAGAAGGTTCTAGAGAGAAGGGAGAGGGAGAGACAATATAGAGAGAGAGGGGTCTCAATGAAAGTGAGGTGTTTTGGGGG
>MDKF010501561.1:0-87183 GCA_026770625.1 Nicotiana glauca
TAATTGGAAAAACTCTTTTTATGTTTATATCCCTTTCGCTGGGGTGTAAGCGCCGTCAAAAAAGAGGTGTGACAACAACCATACTACAAAGTCCATGTTAATCATCTCCCACTTCCACATTGGAATTTCTATGCATTGCGTCAATCCACCGGGCCTTTGATGTTCGGCCTTCACCTGTTGACAATTTGGACATTTTGCCACAAATTCTGCCACATCCCTCTTCATGTTGTTCCACCAATAAATTTCCTTGAGATCGTGATACATCTTCGTAGAACCTGGGTGCACGGAATACCTAGATGTGTGAGCTTCTGCCATGATCATTTCCCGAAGATTGTCGATATCAGGAACGCACAAGCGGTCTTGGTACCGTAGGGTACCATCATTCATGCCCAAGGAGAAAGCTGTGGTCTTATGATTGTGAATCCTTTCTCTCAGTTGCGCTAACAATGGATCATTGAATTGCTTTTATTTTACCTCTACCACATGTGACGATTCAGCCCTATTCTGAATAATTACCTTTCCTTCATCAGAGTCCGCCAGACGAACTCCCAAATTAGCTAGTCGGTGAACTTCCCAGCTAACGGCATCTGATAGGACCCCAAATGAGCCAAACTCCCCATAGATTTTCGACTAAGTGCATCTGCCACAACATTTGCCTTTCCCGGGTGGTAAAGAATATCCATATTGTAGTCTTTGAGTAACTCTAGCCACCTTCTTTGCCTCAGGTTCAACTCCTTTTGCTGGAAGATATATTGAAGGCTCTTATGATCTATAAATATGTCCACATGGACCCCATACAAATAATGCCGCCAAATATTTAGTGCAAACACCACAGCTGCTAGCTCTACGTCATGGGTTGGATAGTTCTTCTCATGATTCTTGAGCTGCCTAGAGGCATAGGCTATCACCTTGCCCCGCTGCATCAACACACACCCCAACTCGACTCTTGAAGCATCGCAATACACCACAAATCCCTCAGTACCCTCTGGAAGGGCTAACACCGATGTTGTTGTTAATCTTGATTTCAATTCTTGGAAACTCTTTTCACAAGCATCAGACCATTGGAATTTAACTGCTTTCTGCATCAATTTTATCAAAGGAGAGGTAAGAGTAGAAAACCCCTCCACAAACCTCCTATAGTACACAGCTAATCCCAAGAAACTGCAGATCTCGGTTGGAGTAGTAGGTCTAGGCCAATTCTTCACTGTCGCAACCTTCTGAGGGTCAACCATAACTTCTTCCCTGGAAACAACATGACCCAAGAACGCGACAGATTCTAGCCAGAATTCACATTTTGAAAATTTTGCATATAATTGATGTTGCTGAAGAGTCTGCAATACTACCCTAAGATGGCCAGCATAGTCCTCCCGACTTTGGGAATATACTAGAATGTCGTCAATGAACACTATCACAAAGGAGTCTAGGAAGGGCTTGAAGTCTCGATTCATAAGGTCCATGAAAGCACCCGGGGCATTTTTTAGCCCAAAAGACAGTACCATAAATTCAAAGTGCCCATACCGGGTCCTGAAGGCGGTTTTTCGAATATCCCGCTCCCGTATCTTCAATTGGTGATACTCGGACCGCAAGTCTATTTTTGAAAAACATGCAGTGCCTTGCAATTGATAGAACAAGTCATCTATTCTTGGCAAGGGATATTTGTTTTTGATTGTAACTTTGTTGAGTTGCCGGTAGTCAATACACATCTGCAGCGACCCATCCTTCTTTCTTACGAACAAGACCGGCGCGCCCCATGGTGACACACTTTGCCGTATGAAACCTTTCTCCAACAAATCCTTCAATTGCTCCTTTAGTTCTTTCAATTCTGTCGGTGCCATCCTATAAGGTGGAATCGATATAGGCTACGTGCCTGGCATCACATCGATCCCAAAATCAATTTCCCTATCTGGTGGAATCCCAGGGAGCTCATCTGGAAAGACATTTGGAAATTCATTTACAACTGGTACAGAATCAAGGCTAGGTGCCTCGGCATTGGTGTCTGCAACTCGATCTAGATGATAGATACACCTTTTCTTGATCATTTTCGCGACCTTAAGGTAGGAAATAAACCGACCTCGAGGCACTGCATTGTCTCACCTCCATTCAATGATGGGCTCATTAGGAAATTCAAGCCTGATAGTTCTAGTTCTACAATCAAGTTTGGCAAAGCATGAGTAAAGCTAATCCATTACCACTATTACGTCGAAATCCACCATTCCCAACTCGATAAGATCGGCCATAGTATCCCTACCACGCACCGTAAGAACACAACCTCTATAAACTCGAGTCGCCAAAATTGACTCACCAACTGGGGTAGATAGTGAGAATGGCTCATGAAGCTGCTCTGGTTCTATCCCAAATCCCATAGCAACAAACAAGGTAACATATGATAAAGTGGAACCAGGGTCAGTAAGCGCATACACATTATGAGATTGGACAGTTAGAATACCTGTAACAACATCTGGAGAAGCCTCTGCAGACTGACGACAACTCATAGCATAGAATCGGTTGGGACCTACCGAACCCTGTGTACCACTCCTAGCTGCACCATTCTCTGCAGGTGCAGGGGCACCTCGAGCTACAGAGGGGGCTGAAGATGTGGCAGCTGCTGGACTGGAGGGCTGAGCTGTGCCCCTCATCCCATATCCATAACATATAGGCAACTCCGTGTAGCAGACCCCCGAGTGCATCTTCCCACACTTGGGACACGGGGATCTCTGCTGCTGCTGAGACCTCTCCCCTGACCGACCTCGCTGGAGAAATCCCCTATTGCTGGCTGGGCCTTGATAGCGGTGCACTGGTTGAAGACTGTGCAACAGACTGGGAAGGTCCTGATGATCCTCCCCTAAAAGTTGATCTTCCCCAGCCTAGGGACTCTTCTATGTTTCCCATAGACCGGGCCTTGCTGTTACTCTCTCTCGCCATTCTGTTCTTCAACTTACGATCCTCTATGGCCTAAGAAAAAGCTACCATCCTCCTGTAGTTCATGTCAGAATTCAATGCTGCTGTAGAAGCCTCATTAATAGTCAAATGATTAAGACCTTGAACAAACCGACACACTCTAGCCTCCATGGTGGGCAACATGTGAATAGCATACTTGGACAAGCGGGCAAACTCCATGTCGTAATCCCATACACTTCTGTCACCTTGCCTCAGATTTTCAAATTCTGCTGCCCGGCCTGCCCTTGTTTCAGCGGGCAAGAAGTGATCAATGAAAGCATCGGCAAACTTACTCCACCTCGCCGGAGGGCATCCCTCCTCTCGGGAGTCCTCCCATAACTCAAACAATAAATAGGCCACCCTTTCATACGGTAGGCAGCCAACTCTACTCCCTCTGTCTCAGTCGCACTCATCACCCTGAGGGTCTTGTACATCTCATCAATAAAGTTCTGAGGGTGTTCTTCTGAGTTGGCACCTGTGAATACCGGAGGGTCTAACTGAAGGAATCAGTTTACCCTGGAACTAGTAGAATCCCCTGGCTGGCTAGATGAACTGGGTGCAATATTTGACCTTTGGGCCTGAGAGGCAACCAACTGAGCCAACATTTGAATAGCTCCCCTAAGATCCCCATCAGAAATGCTAGAACCGGAAGCTGGGACTGGAGGGGGGGACATGAGCATCAACGGGAGGTATAGTGGTACCCTCCGCAGTTGTAGGGACTGAGGTAGTTTGTTCTGGAACAGGAGGATCCGACAGAGTAATAGCAGGGCAGCTACCCCCAACCGCAACATCAATCAGTGACTCATCAACCACTCCTGGGGTGGCATTGGCTTCTTGGCCAGTTCTTGCCTTCTTCTTATGTGCCATTTACTGAAATGTTGAACAATACACCGATTAGGAAGTAAACAGTTTCACCGCACGATCCAGAATATCAAAGAAGGGTGAAATTCCTAAATGTCCGAATAGCCTCCAACTTATAGATGTGGTCGACTTCACAAGGATAAGAAGGACTCTACTAGACACGGCTCCAAGACATCCTAGGACACTTCCAAAACCTTAGGCTCTAATACCAAGTTTGTCACGCCCCAACATCGGGAGGCGCGACCGGTGCTCAATCAAGTGAACCCGACAAAGCAAGCCTAACCGAACACTTTCTACCCCAACTCAATATGAATACGGAACTCATGCCTTTGATTTATTTAGACGATAATACGCGGTGTATACCACATTACTGGTTCATTTCATATCATAAAAATTTACCGTTCATAAGCTAGCTTCAGGGATTCTATTAGAGTTACAGCTTAAGGAGTTCGCAAGCTTAGGATTACAACATGTACATATAGTGGACTCCCCGAAACCCGTACATAACCCACACTAGTGTCATTGGAGCCTCTAAGGATACAACAAATAAGCATGACTATGCCGGCAACAAGGCCCCGGCTATACCTCAAAAGTGAAAAGCTAAAATAACAAAAGATACACAATATAGCCCCATGGAAGAATAAGGGTCTCACCGAGACTTCGAGTAGAAGAACGCTCTGCCACACACTGTCGGCACTGTCCGCTATGGAGCCACCTACAATCATAACACGAATGTAGCGCCCCGACAAATGGGGCGTCAGTACATTTTAATTGTACTGATATGTATAACTGAACACCATTTTACTAGAAAGAACTATCAAATAGATACAAGCAATTAATACGGGCAAATCAAAGAAACAATTCATATAATTCTTCATACAGTTTCCACAACACATATTAGGGCAATTCTGTCACGTGTTCACCATTGTCGCATTACCACCGCTATCTCGAGAGGAGTCCTGTCATGACCCGACCGGCTAGGTCACCTCATTGGAGGTATTACTCAAAATCAATATTTCATTTCCCTTATCTGAAATCCAATATCGGCACATTACCACTATGTGTGCGGCATGGTGTCCGATCACGACCCGACCGGCTAGGTCACCTCATTGGAGGCATTACTCAATTTTTATCAGTCAACAACTTCAAATATCCATCCCACATATATCAATGATAATTCAAGTTACAAATCATAGATAAACGAGCACACAGCTAGCATGAATAGTCCTTTGTTTCAATCTCGGCTTATACCCCAAGTAATTCAACACATAATTATACTTTTCATCATTCTCTAATTATCAAGATTTGTGCATTATTCACATTGAGGCACATACTTCACGAATATGTATAGTTATATCTAATTCAATTAATGCGTAATGACAATCAATACTCTACCCAAGTTAACTCTTACCATACTTTCGTAATGACAACGAAGCTCAATTTTTAATAAAAAGGGGTTTTAACCATACATACCTCAATAAAGCTTTTCCTTACTCTTTTACAAATTTATGAAACTCTTAGCGCTTTGATCAATTGTGCAAGAATTACAAATTAAATCGAGAATTAGAGACGAAACTGAAGTTCTAGCTTGGTTCGAGCATATCATCAAACACTAAATGTGTATTATGACCTTAGGCTCCTTTTGTGAGGAATTTCTATCATTTTGTATCCCCAATTGCCTCCTTTTTAATTTTACTACTTTCCATTACTCTATGGTGGTATGCATGCAAGAGATTCATTCTCATACCCATGAATTGCTTCCCTAATGACCCCATGTGGCTAAGTATACAAATACGAGCTGAGGTGATGGAGCCTTACCTCTGGGGATGAAGATTCAGGAGCCTTCACTTGATTAGTTTCAAGGATATAGCAAAATTCTAAGGAGAATTGATGAGGGACACTTTCCACCTCTAAGACCCTCTTTCTCTCTCTAAAAATCTCAGAAAATATGCATAGAATGAGCCATAATGTCGAATATATCGATAGGGAGATCGGGTTAAAAAGTAGAAAACTGGAGCCCCGATTAAAATATGCGATCGCATCTGCGATCGCAGAATGAACATGCGGTCCGCATAATGGACCGCAAAATGCCTCCCAAAAACCATACGTTCTGACTCAGTCTGCGGTAAGAATGCGGTTCGCATTCATGTTCTGCGGTCGCAAAGTGCACCGCAGAACTGACACTCACAAAATTCAAAGGAGAAAATGCGACGACTATGCAGTCCGCATTTTGATTATGCGACCGCATTTCGACCGCATAACTGACTTCAATTTTAACCAACATTCTGCCTCACTCTAAGGCAGATATGCGGTCCGCATTTCGATTATGCGACCGCATTCTGGACCACATTTCTTGCATTTTTCTGGAAACTTATTCTTGACTTTTATTTACTAATTTCTAACACATGCTCCTAACTTGGCACCACGGGATCCGGGTTTTTGAGTATGGATCTCACGGGGCCTTACAAAGGTGGGTGATGCCGTGGCTGCAGAAGGTGGCACAGTGAATATATTAGACGTTGTACCTGACATCAACACCTGGGGGTGAACCTCAGAAGGCGTTCCAATAAAATGAGCCGAAATGGTAGGATATCCCAAGGGAGTATTCGGGTAGCTTATGGGGACATTAGACGTGCCACTTGCATGGGAAGTAACTTGGGGAATCCAGGGATTACACTTGGTGGTTCCCTACTATTAGAACATGCATCTCACATTTCAAACATGCAAAGATGTAGAATTCTGTTTTCCTCTGCAGCGGCCGATTCTGAAGTTGGGATGGCCGAAATTAGGCTATCCTCAGGGATATGAACTGTTGGTAGATGACTCAAAGATGACATTTCAATGCTTTCCTTTGACCTTGTGAAATAAGGATGTGGAGCCAGAGTACCACAAAACAAACCAACTTACTATAAAGCCTGACTGATTATAAACATAACTAATCGGTTAGTGCGAGACAATTAACACATATGGAATCGCACGTTGGGGTGTGATGCACCTATACAGTTAAATGTGTTTCTACATGTTTTGCAATGGTTTCGTGTTTCATCCAGGCTTTTTTTTATTTCTCTAACTTTCCTTTCTTTCCGCTTTGGCTCTTTAATGTTTTTCCTCTTATTCCATTTTCCTCTCTTTTATTGCTTTGCCCCTTTTTTCATTTTTCTTTTGGTTTTACTTTGACTCTTTTTTTCTCTCTTTTGGTTTTTCTTTTGTTTCTTTTCTTCCATATTCCTTTTTTATTTAAGTCATTTAAAAAATCATGACCGGATCCGATGAGGATTGCCTACGTATCACGACACCGTGTGAATCATATCATTACGTAGTTTAAGAAATAAATGCAAAAATAAAGAAACAATTTTTGTGTTTTTTTTAAATATTCATTAATAAAACCTCTACTTTAGTGAAATACAAAAAACTCAAAACATACTTTTCTTAGGACTTTAAAACTTTAAACGAACTCAAGACATACTTCTACTAGTAATTTAAAACTTCAAACAGACTCGAAACATACTTTTAAAAATGAAAATACAGACTCGAAAAAGAAAATACAGTCAAGAGTGCATTAGTGCCTCCAACCCTATCCTAGGAACACCAACTGGTCTTGCAGCGGGCCTACGTGCCATGTCATCTTGGAGATGATAGATATCCTCTATTATCTAGCGGACAAAGATCATTACAATGGCGAAGAACATAGATCTGGTTATGTCCTCACATGTACTACATTTGATTGTGGCGTAGTCAGCAATCCTTCTGACTCTTTCCCTTATGATGCCCTTTTCTTGCAACAAATGCCCAATCAGCTAGGATCTAGCCTCTAAAACATGGGTGACAACATGATTCTGTTCTTGCAAGTGCTGTAGGTCTCCTTCCAACCATGCCATCAAAGCGTAGCAATGTTCTCTCTCAGCTTTGAAACTCTTGGCTTGTTTAGCCATTTCACTTTCGAGGTTGCTAATCTCTTTTTCCCAACCCGTGACCCGTCTTTCATATTTTCCTTTCATCTGTTGAATGAAAGTTGTTCGCCCCTCTACACTTCTAGCCAACTTTGTTCGTACTTTTGCTAGCTCAGACTCCTTTTTCTGCAAATCATCTTCACAGTCACGTACCTTTTGGGTAAGGTTGTAAATGAGCCTTTCATCTTTCCTGCTTCTAATCAGATTCTCGATTGCTATTCTTAGTTGTCGAACCTGGGCTCTGAGAGCGTCATTTTCTTGAACTAACCTTTTCCTTTAACCCTCGGCCTCTCGTGCCTATAGATCATGGTTGAAGGTGGCATTTTTCAACTCTTCTCGCAAAACATGAATGCTGGCTTGATATTTCTTTTAATTTTCCCCCAAGATAACCTTTCCTGAATTTTGTCGTCAAAGTCATGAACATGAAGCCTTTTGGCAGGCCTCTCGGGTTCGGGCTCGGGCTCATGCTCCAGCTCATTATTCAAATAAAAACTTCTTTCAAACCAAGAAGCATAATTGGGATCATCTTCACCTTGAGTCGGGTCTGATGCCTGGGTGTCACTTTTTAGGTACCGACAGCCATTCCAGTCCCTTTGAACTAAAGCCTCGGGTAGCGTCGCTTCTGGGTGTAATTCAATGACTTAGGTGCTTAAATCTGCCTCTTCAGGTATCACCCGATATCTTCCCAGTTGTCTCAAAACTCTTTGTGGTGTGTATGGTTGAATACTTCTCACTCCCATCATCATCAAGTAGACCTTTGAAGAGGTCATGTATATGACTTATGTTACTGGGAGCCATCCTATGGCCCACTCAATTTTATTTGCTCTTAATTTTCTCAAATAGGAAACCCAATCTACACACCCTTTTGGTGGTTTGTATTCTTCCACCCTTTCCTCATACTTTTGATGAAATTGTTCTCGTCCAAAGCATATCTCATAAACTTAGGATGACGTCGAAGATGTTCAATCATCCACATTTGAAGAAGAATATGGAAACCTTCGAAAAATTGAGCTCCAGATTTGCACAATGTTAAAGCCCGGTAAATGTCCACCCGCACAAATGGGACAAGTGTGTAATCTTTTTTGTCGATGAGCACCTATGCGATTCTGGCCATACGAATGTCTGTTGTGCCCTCTGCATTCGAATGACCATGATCCCTAGAAATGACACGATGAAAGCAAACTGACGATGAATTTGCCATATGCTCTTATCTTGTTTGTTATTAAATCCCTTTTCATGTGTTTCAAACCCGGTGGAGTGCCCAAACCTAAAATATAGCAAGTAGAAAGAACAACACCCTTTGCTCACATGGGCCTTGTTCATTTGTTTGCTGATATTCAGAAGATCGAAGAGCTTGTGCACAGATGGAGCCCTGGGTAATATGAGTTACTGCTTTCTTAACTCTTGGCCAAAATCAATGTACCCGCCTATTTCTTCCAAAATGGGGGTGAGCTCAAAATTCGAGAAACGGAACACATTGTTGATAGGATCCCAAAAGGCTACCAACGCTTCGATTAAATCCTCCCAGGGTTTGATGTGCATGATGTCTATCAGGGAACCCAACTGTTCATTCACCGAACCTTGGCTATCTTCATATAAATCATCCCACCACCTGCGAATCTACAACCGAGCCCGTTCTATGACAGATTGAGATGATTCCTGGATAGTATTAATTTGTACCTACGGAGGGTTAGGGTTATGTTTGACTCTTGTGGACTCTTTTTACATAACAAGTTTTCTAGAGAAAATCAATAGAAAAAGACCAATTTTATTGATACTTTAGCAAAAATGATCGTTTTTGCAAACGTGGCCCCTTCACAATTCCAAACAAATTTTGAGGCTGGGGGTGAGTATTTAATTGGAAAAGACACCTTTTAGACAAACTTGCCCATTCCTTTTCGAAAATAGCCTTTTGGCAATTGAAATGTAATCTAAGGCTAATCCAGTAAGAAATGGCTTAAAATACAACCGAAGCTGGGTCGGCTTATTATTTTGACCAATGCTCTAAAACACACTTTATTTTATTATCTGTAAAACAAAATGAGGCCGAACCTTATGTGAGTTGCCTACGTAACCCACATCCGGTGAGAATTGGACCTGCGTAGTTCAGTCAGTTTTGACATAAAAACATGATATTTGACTCACTCTTTTTTTTTTTAAAATACATTTTCCTTTTTCTTTTTTTTTCTAAAAGTTTGGCAGAGTTTCGAGACATTTTAAAATACCAGGATTTTTAGAACCGGGAAAATTTCAATTTCTACCTCAGCCTTGCCTTATTTGGTATAATTTCCACTCCTGGCCGCCCTTGTTGCTTGCCCAGCCCCGTCGTATTTGGTATAATTTTTACAAAAAAAGCGGGCCAAGCGAACATGTGCACCATTATCAGAAGACTCAGTTGGGTGGCGTAAGAAGACATTTAAATATAATTTAAGTAATATCAAAGCGGTAAATGACAAATAAAACCCAAATAAAAATTGCATTAACAAGCTCGAATTTTTGAATCCTGAACCAGAAGTTCTGGGTTATTATGCCCAGCAGAGTCGCTAGAGCAGTCACACCTCCTTTTTTACACACACCCGAGAGGGTATATAAGGGAGTTTTTCCAATTAAAGTGACATTAATTGAGATAGGATTATTTAGTTAAAATCAGAGTCGCCACTTGGAATAAAATATGGTTTCCCAAGTCACCGATTTATTTTAAATCCCAAATCGAGGAAGCTTTATTTTTAAAGAGTCTGCGAACCAGAAATTCTGAATAAGGAATTTTGTTAACCCGAGGGAAGGTGTTAGGCACCCTCGGATTTCGTGGTTCTAGCACGGTCGCTTAGAAATTCATGCTCGGCTTAATTGTTCAACTACTCATTTTTAGGACCTATGTGCTATTATCTTTTACCTCTTTTAATCACTTGATTTGTTCGTAATTAAAGAATTGAGTTACGTGTACGTATACTCTTTCTTTTGATGCGTCAAAACTCATGTCACAGGAACGTGTCCACAATCAATAACGCTTTGTTTATTCTATTAAGAAAAGTTTGGTTAAAGTTGCGCCAATGCATCCCTCGAGTTATTATTTTTGAATTAAATTCATGATTATATTACGCGAATGTATACATAATCACGATACTAGTCTGAATGGAGCCTAAAGCCAACTAGGAGTATCATGATTATTTAATATCTAAGTTAATACTAATGTGAGGGCCATAGCTTATGGATTTGGACCACCCCGAATCCATTTAGTGGAATCTAATTAATTAACACTAAAGGAATTCACATTCTCTTTTAAACTGATGCTCAAACTAATTAAAGGGAAATTGCTTCAAAGAAAAACATGGCCGATTATTTGAAAATTGGTTCGAGCCAACAAATATCATTCAAATGGGAAATTAACAGGCAGGCCCAGACATGATGAGGCCATGCAGTTCCGTTTATGCAGCCTCATGGTCCAGGGCCCAAAGAAGGGCCCAGGTTAGCAAGACTCGAGTTCGAGTCTCCAGGAACGCGAAAAAATATCAGAATATCAAGGATATTGATATGAACTCAACATGGCTTTCAACAACACATAACTATGTGGCCATTAAGCTCACATTTCACTAAAATAACTCATTCTTATCCTCAATTTCACTGATAACCAACCCAAACAGATATTCATGCTTACATTCAATTCTAAGCCAATCTCACAAATGAACAATATAAAATTTAAATGCAGCTAAACTCCTTTCTACCAACAGTAACAGGACCTAGGGAATTAGTATATTATACACTTGAATCCCAAAATCATACTAAAATTTTTAAGATCATGGATTTATTTCCAACACCTACTAGTAACAAAAGAGGAGCCAAAATAACATGTGTAGTTTAAGATTTACACATAGAACACTTCAGAAATGAGAGAATCAGAACCACACTTTAGAGTTTTACACAAATTGAATATTTCAAACATGAAATGAGTAAAACATCTGCTACTACATGTCTACGACATTTAAGAAAGAAGTAAGGGAGATAGACAGGAGCTGAATAGCTTAAGTGAACACGTCGGAGTCAATCTTCAAAAATAAACAGGCTTATTGCATTTTGACAAATTCCTTGTTTTCTAGACACAGCAACCATATTCATAGATACATTTGCCACTCAATAGTTCAAGGAAAATACTTGGAAACAAAAGAAGTGAAGAATCAGCAAACAACAACAACTGAAATCAGCTTGAAACCCAACAATGAAACAGTAACCATAACAACAGTTCAAAACCAAACTTTTAAAACCTCAAAACTTAAACCATTTCACCCAAGTGCAGGACCTTTGAAACCTTTCAGAAATTTTAGCTAAACAATGAAATTAGGGAACACAAACCAACCAGAATTTGAGCAGCTTTTTCACTAAAAAAAATATGTAGATTTCAAAGTTATTTTTCAAAGTATTTTAACTCTAGCCATTTTCCTTTTCAGATTTTTTTTGTCTCTAAAAATCTCTGACTTGTGAATGAAGAAAGAGTGCCTTTATAGGCAAGCTTTTAGGGAAACAAATTGAGTTCAGTTTATTGCTTTTACCCCTTTTAAAATTTTTATTTTTGTTGTTTAATCCTTAGTTCAAAAATTAGATTTTCAGTTTAGTCCCAATCCCAACTTCTAGGAAGCTTCCCTATTCAGTTATTAGAGATTCCCCCACCTATAATTCCTAAATTACCCCTTAAAACCGTTGTTTTTACCCCTAAAACCTTTCATTTTTGCTGTTTAATCTTTAGTTTCAAAAATTAGATTTTCCGTTTAGTCCCAATCCCAGCATGTAGGAAGCTTCCCTATTCAGTTAATAGAGATTGCCCCACCTATAATTCCTAAATTACCCCTTAAAAATGTTGTTTTTACCCCTAAAACCTCATGGGTCAATTTGACCCAATGTTCATACTGGCCTCAGTCTGAAAAACCTAGGCTAATCCTTTTCTTTAGGGCCCAAGTTCGACTCGTAAACTTCATAAAAGATTCGAGGAAGAAGGAAAAGAAGGGGCAATTCGGAGTCATAGACTCCGTGAACCAAAGGTTCTCAATGGCCCAAACTAATGGGAAAATTAAACAAAACAAAACTAACTAATGTAGATATTAATTAACGTACAACATAAATTAAAAGAAACACATGCAGAGATGATTTGAAGGAAATGAAAGAATGGAAAACAAAAATCAGAAAATAAAAGAAATGGAGGAAGATGAGAAGAGAAATGCACATGAAAATTAAACATCAGAAGATAAAGAAAAATACCTAAAAATGGCCCGGATAGTGAAAAATCAAAGAACCTTCAAACCTTCAAATTTTGGCTGAGTTTGACATTAATCGTGTGTTTTTATCAAGAACACACGAATAATATCCAACCAGACCCCAATCTTTACTGAAATCTCAATGTTGAAGGTTTTTGATATTTTAGGGTATGACTTTGATCTAATATTCGAAGAAGCCTAGGGGTATTCGAGGGAAAATAATGCTGGATTTGGTATGAGGGGGTCGTGGGGGTCATGTGGTGTTGATTTGGGACTGGCTTGAGGTGGCGCCGCCACCGGAGCAAGATAGGACGACACTTGGGTTGAGGAGGCATCTATGACGATAGGGTGAAGTGAAAGAGACGAGTTAGAGAGGGGGATAGGCTTTAGGATAGTTATATATTAAAATTGGGCTCAGTTTCGGACCATCCTATTAAATGAGATCGACAATCCTAATCAAAACCACTGAAACGACGTCGTTTGGGTTTCTGAGTGGGGTTTGCACAGGGTAACAGATGGGTGTGGGCCGATTTTGACCGGGTCATGGGGTATTTGATCAATTCTTTTCCTTTTCTTTTATTTCAAAGAAAAATTTCTTTTCAAAATTAAAAATAAAATCTAAATTAATCCCTAAATCAAATTATCCTGCCAAATTAAGTTAATTAAATCTAAATAATAATTGTTACAACTAATTAAATACCAAATTAAAAGAAAACTACCCAAAATTTGAAGCTAAAAATTAAAAATGCAAAAATATATTATTATTTTTATTATTTTTCCATTTTTTGTAACACACTAATTTACTAATTAATCTAAAAAATGTAAAATTAAATCCTAAATTCAAATGCAATGTATTTTTGTATTTTTATGATTTAAACAAGATTAAACATGCACACAAAAATGCAAACAATCAGAAAAATTCTACAATAAATCAAATAATTAAAAGAAAAAATCTAATTTTTGGGATTCTGTAGGAGTAAATCATGTGAGGCAGAAATCACGTGCTCACATTGATGACATGAAGAAGAGTTGAGATGTATCTTCTGCTGATATATATTGATGGGTTGCAATAAAGGTAGAATACTTGGAAAACTAATCTACCACAACCAAGATATTTGTGAGATCTCCGACCTTGGGCAATTCGGTAATGAAGTCTAGGGATACACTTTCCCAAGGTCTCTTTTGGGACAGATAGTGCTTCCAAGAGTCCCGCTTGTGTCAAGCGGTCTGACTTGTCTTTCTAAAATACTATATAAGTCTTCACTACTGAGCGACGTCATCGGCCATTTAAAGCCAATAATATGCAGAGCAAAGTAATGCCATGGTACGTTCTTCACCGGGATGGCCAGCCCACAGGGTATCATGACATTCTGCCATAAGTGTCCTTCGCAGATCTCCTCCTTTAGGAACATAAAGTCGGTTCCCTTACACTTTCACAAAACCATCTTCCATGTAGAACTGACAAGTCTTGCCCTGTCCTACCCAATCAACCAAATACTGTGCAACAGGATCCTTGGTAATTAGATCCAGTATCTGGTCCTTGATGGAGGTGGCTACTTCTCTCCTCCTTAGAGTGGCGAGTAGGAACACCGATTCTAGATCAGCTCTCCAATTGGGCGCATCAGCAACATGATTGGTTTTACCACTTCGTTACTCCAGGTTGAAGTGGAATTTAGCTAGAAGTTCCTGCCATGTAGCCTGTCAACCATTCAACTTCGGTTGGGTCATGAAATGGCTAACTGTTGTATTGTCTGTCTTGACCACGAATGGGTTCCCTAGTAGATAGTGCCTCCAAAGGCGCAAGCAGTGGATAACAGCCAATCATTTGTTCTCATGTGCAACATAGCGTCGCTCCACATCCTTCAGCTTCCGACTCTTATATGCTACGGGATGCCCTTCTTGTAGCAAGACACCATAGAGGATATAGTCGGATGCATCCATTTGTACCTTGGATGATTTGGCCAAATCGGGGAGGGCCAAGACGGGGCTACTAGACATAGCCATTTTTAATGCGTTGAAGGACTCCGCTCGCCTCGATCCCCAATCCCAGGTGTGACCTTCTTGAGGAGTTCTATCAAGGTCACCACAATGAGGGAGTAGTTTTTCACAAATCACTGGTAGAAGTGGCATAGTCCAAGGAACTCCATTAAGGCGTGGACATCCTTAGGCGGCGGCCAATATGTTATTGCATGAATCTTTTGCTGGCCCATCTTGATCCATCCTTCTTCGATGACATGTCCGAGGAAGTCAATTTGCTTCTGATCAAAGGAGCACTTGGATAGCTTTACATATAGTTCATGCTCCTGTAATCGAGCTATGACCTTCCACAAGTGCACTAGGTGTTCTTCCAATGTTTGGCTATATACCACAACGTCATCCAAATAGACCACCAAGAATTCGTTAATGTACTCTCGGAAGACTTGGTTTATCAAAGTGCAAAATGTAGCTGGGGTGTTAGTCAAGCCGAACGGCATGACCACGAAGTCGTACGACCCATATCTTGTCATGCGGGTCATCTTGTTTTCATTACCCTCTATGATCCAAACTTGCCAGTAACCGGTGTTGAGGTCTATCTTGGTGAACACCGTCACACCTCCCATTCTATTGAACAAGCCTACCATTAGAGGAATAGGGTACTTGTTCTTCACGGTGATTTTGTTTAGAGCCTGATAATCCACATTGAGTCGCAGGCTGCCATCATGTTTCTTTTGGAATAGAATAGGGAACCCGTATGGGGACTTGGAGGGTAGAATGGTCCATGTATGTAGCATTTCCGTAAATTGTCTCCGAACCTCAGTATGTTCGGGTTGTGACATTCTGTAATGCCCCCGGGCAGGTGGCTTCTCGCCCGGCACCAACTAAATTTCATGATCCACAGTGTGCCTAGGCGGGAGACACTTTGGTATGTCTTGTTGCAAGAAATATTCAAACTCCAGTAGTAGATCCTTCACGGGTTTAGGAATGGGACCCGAGGAGCATTATATATCTTCAATGAAGAGGGTTTCCAAGAATGTAGATTCATTCCTTTTGACCCCCTTCTTCAACTGCAAGGCCGAGATGTTCTCAACGGCCATTTTCATGGGCATGCACGAGATAATGCAGGGCTTGGCCCTATTTGTTCCCATCATCAGTAGCATGTTTGAAAATAATAAAGGCATGGTGTTGGTTTGCCTTAGGAATTCCAACCCAACTATCAACTCGAAGTCATCTATGATCACCATTCGCAGGTTGAATTTTCCTTCGTAAGGGCCAAGCTTCACGGGTACCTCTTTGGCTATTCCACCCACTAGTTGGAGAGGTGAGTTGATAGCCTTGACACAACCTCTACCTTTCCCTACAACTAGACCAAGACTCTCTGCCTGAGTCGAGGCTAAGTAGTTGTAGGTAGCACATGTGTCTATCATAGCACGAATAGGCTAGCCATTCACCTTCTTCTCAACGAAAATTAAGGTCTTCTATTATTTAAGAGGAGTCTCCTCATTCGCCTTCTTTTTCCCTTTCTTGGTGACTGGACATGGGTCCTTCTTCTTATGAATACCAGCACTGGTCTTCGTTAATGCCTCAAAAAATGGAGCCAACAATTACATTGAAGGCACCTACTGGTTCAGTCTGGTCTGCATCGTCTGAGTCGTCATCAGTCCCATTATCAAATGCATGATGGTCGTTCATCTATGCATGTGGGCACTCATTGTTCAAATGTGGTCAGCTGCAATGACGGCATCCTGAAGGAGGCTTTCTTCCCCTGTCATTGTTGTTTGACACAACACTATTGCTGCCTAAGGAGAGACCCTTTGACTTGGTTGAGCTCCGATCTCCCCCACTTCTGCTAGGGCCACCATTGCTAGACTGGCCCCCTTTGAATCCCGCTCGGATAGGTATCCGAGGCCTATCTTTCTAAGATTTCACTTGATAGTCTTATGGTATTCACCTACTTGGATCGCCTTGGGTAGGGTACCCTACCCTTTGTCTCTGTAGCTCTACACGACCATAAGGTTTCAACCTTCCAGGAAGGTGAAGAGCTTGTCTTTGTCCCCCATGTCGCGTACGTTTAGCATGAGCGTAGAGAATTTTCGCACGTAGTTCCACACTAATTCGGTCTGGCATAACTCCTGTAGCTTTCTCCTTGCATTGTATTCAACATTTTCAGGGAAGAACTCTAGGCGTATTGCTGCCTTCAGTTCTTCCCATGTCTCGAAAGCATCTTTACCAGCCTTGATGGCTGTGTCCATGACTCGCCACCATATTTTAGCTTTAACCTGAAAATGAAGTTCTCCACTCCTTTGGCACTCCTAGCGCCACTGTAACCCTTTGGCTCAGGAATTTTTAGTTTTTTTGTCGTGGAAGCGGGGTTCGCAGCGCCCCCAATTTGGTTTCCACTTCCTTGAAGCAGGCCTTGTAATGCAGCATTGATAACATTGAGCTAGTCTATCAAGTTATCAATAGTTTTGACATCAAAGATGAAGTTCTCCACTTCCATGGCACTCTTATCCCCACTGTATGTCTTTGGCTTAGGAATTTTTAGTTTTTGTGTCGCGAAAGCGGGGTTCGCAGTGCCCCCTAGTTGGTTTCCACCTCCTCGAAGCAGGCCCTGTAACGCAACATTGACAATATTGATTTGGTCTGTCAAGTTGTCAATAGTTTGTTGCATGGCAGTCACCTTGTCTGCCTCTTGTGCCCTATAGGATAAATCATTGGTGCGCTCATGTTGGAGTCCTTCGAATTTGTCAAAAATTTCAGCTGCCTCTGTGGCTGCTATCTGCCGGTCTCCTTGGAGTTGCGGCTGATGTTTTCTATGTCAACTTTGGCATGGAGCACTCTGTAGTCTAGGTCGTCCAACATTTACACTAGGTTGGTTCTTAGTTCAAGCACTGTCTTAACGATGGGCTGTAATACTTCAACTGTCTCCTCAAGGGCCGCAATATAATCCCCATGATTTACCGTGGTCAGAAATGGTAGTAAGGGCAATGCGTTCCCTCGTTTGATGTCGAACCTGGCTCTGATACCAACTGTTATGCGGCGCCTTCCTGAGATTCCTTGAAAGGGCGAAGTAAGGCTAAGCAACTGATGTCACAGTATTTACTGTCTACCAACTAAGGTCCCCTCCGTACGCTAGACTAGATTGCCAGTGCGGTATGGGAAAACCAATGTCAAGAGCAATCGAGAGAACATAAATGATAATTGAGAATGAAAGAAAACTTAATTGCATTAATGAAAGTTATTACAGAAAAGCAACAAGGTGTTTAGGGGGAGACATCAATACAGAGAATTGTTTGCTTACAAGAAAGTTTGATTGGTTGATCCCCCCGAATTATACTTAAAAAAAATAAACCACAGCTACAAGACTAGACTTGACTAAGCTACAGAAACATAATGGAAGTACATGAAATAAAACTGCTGTATATTTTCAATGAAAAGGACTTAGTTTTCTACAAGGCAGAAATAGGTCCAATGTCAGCAGCAGCGTCTTTGGTATCACGGTCTTTGCGTGCAGCGCTGTTGGCATCTGCCTGCGGGTGGGAGCTAGCGAGGGATATCGGTGGGGAGAAAGGGGCATATGCGTGCTTGTCACTTGGGTTGACCAAGACTACGGGGTCGTATATGGCGCTAGGAATTGGGAGGCTTGCTAGGATGCCACAAGGTGTGCCCAAGGGGTCATGGGGCATGGCTGGAAAGCCGTCCATGAGAGTACTCACGCTATAATTCTTCACTTAATTATGCAGTGAGGTAGGTATATCTTGTTATCAGTCTTATGCGCACGCTTGACTTATGATCGAGGCTACATAATGAGATGCCCTTCCGAGCCATTCAGTAGAGTCTCTCTTTTGGTTTATTTTCTGTCTATTCTATTTCAGACAGTAGGATAGAATTCTTTTGTATATCCTGCTAGTAGTCTATATACTTGTAAAACTAGGTCTTGGCACACACACTAGTAGACTCATAATATTAGATTCATTGCATGAATTCTATTTGCACTCACTTGCTTCCGTTTATGCATTTTACAACTGTTATTTCATAAATAACTTTAAGTAAGGAAAGTTATTTACTTGGCAAAATTTACTAAATGGGAAATCACTAGATTATTCAATGTTGGCTTGCCTACCAATGGTTTTGGGTGCCATCACGGCCTATAAAAGAATTGGGTCGTGATAACATGGTATCAGAGCACTGGGTTCAGGTAGTCTCACAATGTATGGACAGACCTAGTAGAGTCTTGCGGATCGGTGCGGAGACGTTCCTACTTATCTTTGAAAGGCTATAGGCTGATAAGAAACTACTCATTATTCATCTCCTATCGTGCAGTTGATGGTATAATAAGTTCCTTTCTCTCATTCTCTCACAGATGGTGAGGACGCGTACAACGGACATTTCCGACTCAGGCGAAACTGCTCCCCTCGTTCTTAGAGGCTGGGGTAGAGGCTGGGGAAGGGAACTGGCCCGAGGTAGGGGAATAGCGTGTCCCAGAGCTGCCCCAGTAACACTACCAGCAGATCTATTGGAGGATCCCATTATCGAGGAGCAAGGCGAGGTGCCCACAACAGATCCAAACTCGGTAGATTTCATGTCGGCACATGTCTTTCAGTAGGTCATGGGCCATATGTTGTGGTTCATGGACACTATGACTCAGGCTGGTTTATTTCAGTATACCCAGTCACTTATCAAGAAGAAGGGGAGCACAAACCCTTACTGCCTAGGATCTAGGGCATGCAACTGCCGTATAACAAACCTCCGGTGCACTACCTGTAGGAGGAGCCTAGCTAGTTGCAACAGCTACACCTAAGCCTAGACCAATTGTGGCCGGTGAGACATAGAAACTATTAGATAGATTGACTAGGCTACATCCTCCTGTCTTCAAGGATGAGCGGCATGAGGATCTGCAGGACATCATTGATCGGTGCAGGGACAGACTGCATAATATGAGGATATTGGAGTCCCATGGGGTGGATTTCACTACTTTCTAGCTGGAGGGCAGGGCCTCTAGGTGGTGGCAGTCTTATCTTATGGGTACGCAAGTAGGTTTTCCTTCCATGACTTGAGAACATTTTACACAACTTCTCTTGGATATGTATATTCCCCCTCTCAAAGGGAGGAGTTGCGATTTCAGTTTGAGCAGCTTCAGCAGGGTGAACTACCTGTGACCTATTATGAGGCGAGATTCTCTGAGTTGTCTCGCCATGCACTTATGATACTTCCTACTGAGGTAGAGTAAGTGCGGAGATTCATTGCGGGATTGGACTCTGGTATTCATGCTATTATGGCCCGGGAGGTTGAAATGGGTACTTCTTACCAGCTAGTAGTGGAGATAGCTTAGAGGATTTATGGCTACCGCCGGAGGGGTAGAGAGCAGATGTTGCGGGACAAAAGGTCCCATTTTTCTAGAGAGTTCAGAGATGCCCCAACTGGGGGCAGAGGTTATTTTTGCAAGGGTCAGACTAGCAGACCCCCATATTCAGCATCACAACCTTCTCCAGGTGTTCCGGTGCGACCTTATTTTAGTGCTATGCCAGAGACTTCTTACCGCCCGCCAGCCATCAAGGTTCTTCTATTAGGTATCTGTGTCATCATGGTTCTTCCAATGCTTACTTCAGTTCCATGCCAAAGAGTTCTTATCGCCCACCAGCTATTTAGGGTTCTTCTAGTGGGTATTTAGGCCATTAGGGTTAGACTTGACGGTAGCTAATCACCGTACTTAGAGGTTATTTCTAGTACAGAGATCCCAGTCATATACGAAGATTCTTCCCCAGGCTTCAGAGCAAGGCAGTGCAACAAGGCCAACAACCCATAATTCTAGCACCAACTGTCCAACTACCCAAAGTCGGGGGGTAGGCAGGTAGGGAAGGGGGAGGTCAACCAACTACCATTCAATCAGGCGGAGGCTATCTAGCCAGCACTCTATCCATGTTCTATGCATTTCCGTTCAAACCAGATGCAGTGGCATCAGATACCGTAATCACTAGTATTATTTCTGTCTGAGGTAGAGATGCTCTGGTACTATTTGATCCACGGTCTACCTAATCATATATATCATCTCAGTTTACCCATTTCCTGGATATTCCTCATAAGTCATTGGGCACTCATGTTTATATGTCCACTCATGTAGGCGATTCTGTCATGGTGGATCAAATTTATCGATCTAGTCTAGTTACATTATGTGGTTACGTGACTAGAGTGTACCTTCTATTGCTTGATATGAATGACTTTGAGATCATCTTGGGCATGCACTGGATATCCCCATATCATGCCATCCTTGATTGCCATGCCAAGACCATTACTTTAGTGATGCTAGAGTTGTCGAGATTGTAGTGGAAGGGTTCATCTGTCAGTACATCTAGTCGGGTCATCTCTTTTATGAAGGCACGACAAATGGTCGAGAAGGATTGTTTGTCTTATCTAGCTTATGTTCAGAATACTACCGTAGAGACTCCGGTAATTGATTCAATGCCAGTAGTCCGGGAGTTTGCCGATGTGTTTCCTTCTGACTTTCCAAGCATGCTACCAGATCGTGTCATTTATTCTTGTATTGAATTGGCTCCAGGTACCTAGCCTATATCTATCCCACCATATAGTATGGCTCCGAAAAAGTTGAATGAGTTAAAGGACGAGCTTGAGGAGTTTCTAGCAAAAGGGTTCGTCAGGCCAAGTATCTCCCCTTGGGGAGCACCAATGTTATTTGTAAATAAGAAAGATGGGACTATGCGGATGTGCATTAATTACTGCTAGTTGAACAAGGTCACCATCAACAAGTACCCGTTGACACGTATTGATGATTTGTTTGACCAGTTGTAGGGTGTTACGGTGTTATATAAGATTGACTTTAGATCAGGGTACCATCAGTTGATGATTCGAGACTCAAATGTTCTGAAGGCTACTTTTTGTACTAGATATGGCCATTATGAGTTTCTACTGATGTCCTTCGGCTTGACTAATGCCCAGTGACATTTATTGATTTGATGACCAGGATGTTCAAGTCGTATATTGATTCATTTGTTATTGTCTTCATTGATGACATTTTGATCTACTCACGTAGCATGGAGGAGCACGGGCAACATTTGAGAGTGGTGCTTTAGACCTTTCGGGAACAAAAACTGTATGCTAAGTTCTCCAAGTTTGAATTTTGGCTAGATTTTGTGGCATTCTTGGGGCATGTTGTGTTAGGCGAGGGTATTAAGGTGGATCCCAGGAAGATTGAGGAAGTTCAGAGTTGTCTTCGTCACACTTCGGCGACTGACGTCAGGAGTTTCTTGGGATTAGTAGGTTATTATAGCTAGTTTATGGAGGGTTTCTCATCCATTGCAGCATATTTGACTAAATTGACCCAGAAGGGTGCTCCGTTCCACTGGTCCAATGATTGTGAGGCGAGCTTTCAGAAGCTCAAGACAGATTTGACTACGACATTGGTTCTAGTTTTGCCTTTCGGCTAGGGAATGTATACAATATATTGTGATGCTTCACGCGTTGGCTTAGGTTGTGTGTTGATGTAGGAAGGGCGAGTTATGGCATATGCTTCGCGTCAACTGAAGATTCATGAGAAGAATTACCATATATGCAATCTAGAGTTAGCGGCGATTATTCTTAAGATCTGGAGGCATTATCTTTTCGGGGTGTCCTATGAGGTTTATACCGATCATCGGAGCTTGTACCATTTGTTAAAGAAAAGGGATCCCAATTCGAGATAGTGCAAATGGCTTGAGTTACTGAAGAATTATGGTATCACCATTCTTTATCATCTGGACAAGGCAAATGTAGTTGCGGATGCCTTAAGTCGGAAGGCAGAGAGTATGGGTAGCTTGGCATTCTTCTTAGAAGAGGAGAGACCATTAGCTTTGGACATTCAGTACTTGGCTAACAAACTTGTATGGTCGGATATTCCAGAGCCCAGCCGAGTTCTTGCATGGATCATTGCCCATTCTTCACTATTGGAGCAAATAAAGGCTTGATATTTTGATGATCCACACTTGGCGGTTCTCAGAGAGATGGTACTACAAGGTGGTGCCAAAGAGGTTTCTATTGGCGAGGATAGTGTGCTGTGACTCCAGGGTCGTCTATGTGTTACTAATGTCGATGGCTTGTGAGGAAGGATTCTAGAGAAGGCACATAGTTTTCGGTATTCCATTTATCCAGGTTCTACAAAGATGTACTGTGACCTGAGCCAGCATTATTGGTGGTTGAGCATGTATTTAGGTGCCTAAATTTACAGCATGTTAAGTATGAGCACCAAAGGCCAGGTGGCCTACTCCAACAGATGACTATACCGGAGTGGAAATGGGAGTGCATTACTATGGACTTCGTAGTTGGGTTTATCACGGACCTTGTGGAAGTTTGATATAGCTTAGGTCATTATCGGCAGGTTGACCAAGTCGGCACATTTCAGTCCATTCGTGACTATGTGTACTTCAGAGAGGTTGGTCCATATTTATATTCAAGAGATAGTCTGGTTGCATGGTGTTCTTGTTTCCACCATATCAGATAGATGCCCTCAGTTCACTTCACATTTCAGGAGAGCAGTACAGAGTGCCTTGGGGACCCGTGTAGAGCTCAGCACCCCATTTCATCCACATATCGACGAGCAGTCAGAGCAGACGATTCAGATATTGGAGGACATGCTCAGAGCATGTGTGATTGACTTTAGGGGACAGTGGGATCGGTTCTTACATTTGGTCAAGTTTTCTTACAACAATCGTAATTAGTCCAGTATCGAGATGACTCTATTTGAGTCTTTATATGGTCGACGATGTCGTTCTCCCATCGGGTAGTTTGAGCATGGCGAGGCTAAGTTATATGGTACTGATCTAGTAAAGGATGCCTTTGAAAAGGTAAAATTAATTCCAGAGCGGCTTCGCACAGCATAGTCTATATAGAAGTGTTACGCGGATCATAAGGCGCGTGGTTTATCATTTATGGTAGGCTAGAAGGTTCTCTTGAAAGTCTCACCGATGAAGGGTATTATGATGTTTGGGAAGAAGGGCAAGTTGAGCCTAAGGTTTATAGTCCCATTTGAGGTGTTGAGACGAGTTGGGGAGGTTGCTTATTGATTAGGTCCAACCCTACACCACTACAGAGTGGCAAGAGCGGTTGATGTAGCTTTTACCCGAGAAGGCCGGGATCGAATCCATAGGGAGCTAGAATATTTGGGAGTTGGATTCCTATCTAAACTAGCAGTGTGTAGTGCTCTTGATTACACTTCCAATCATCTTTGTTTGTTACTTCTAACTTTTTATACTAATGATGTGCGAAATTAAGCTAAGTAAAAATGCTTTTAAGGTTTTCTAAATGGTTAACGAGGAACTTGACAAATGACATTCCCTTAGCTGAATAGTTGACAGGGGCTAAAGCCTAAGGCAAAGTTTTTATGTTTGAGATCGCGATATAGACAATGCACCAAACTACCCACTCTATACCTCTCGGTAGCTTGAGTGAATTTTCCCCAATTGAATTTTTCAAGACCAATTGGGTGTCAAAATTGTGCAAGCAATATAGGCTCAAGTCGGGTATTGCTATCTCTAGGTTTAACCCTTTAATTGGGGATATCAATCTCTTAAATACGCCCTAATTCTTTGTTGGACTGATTTTCCTAGACTCAAGCTCTCTTTCTCAAGAAGAGCCCAAGTTAATAAGGCGCAAATTAGTGCTTCCAACCACTAATTAAACACGAAAAATACAAATCAGGCCAAATATCAACCACCCATAAACATCTAAGCCGTAAAACAAGAGACCCATCAAATACCCACAGTAGGGTTGAGTCACAACCCTAGCTAATGGGTATAGCAACTCATAATAATGGAAGAAACCAGATATTTAGATGAAGAATAACCCACAAAATATAATTACAAGCTAAGAATTGAAGATTTAATGTTGAACTAGCTACAAAATTACTCAAAATAGGTCCAAAACGGCCTTCACGTGCTCAACTACAGATTAGATTGCCTAAAAATTTGAAAAAGAAGTATTTATACAAGGCAAAATTTTTTTGACAAAAAATACCCCTGACGGATGTACCGCGGACTGCAGTAAGGATTTTTGGCATCAAGTTTGAGTCTCTGAATCTGGCCACCGTGGATCGTAGTAAATGGATCGCAGCCGCGATGGCTTCACCGCGGACCGCAACAAATGGACCACGGACCGCGGTGCCTTGAAACTCCTAAACTGCATGTTCTCTGAATCTCTTTCTATATGGACCACAACAAATGTAATGTGGCCGCAATGAGGCACCGCAGCCGTGAAGAATCCACCACGGACAGCATTGCTTAAAACTCCCATAATGCATCCTCTCTAATCATTACCACCGGGGATCGCACTAAATTGACTGCGGATGTGATGGATCTATTGCAACCACATTGGATTTATTGCTGCAGCAATGCTTTGACTTGTTCTTGGCATTTGTTCAGGTTGCACTTCTTTTTGAGCTAGTTTTAACTTATTGTCACTTTTTGACCAAACACTGCAAAGAAGCAGAACATGTAAGCTCTCGGGATTACTTGTATACATTTTTAATTCAAAACTCAAGAAAAAGGGAGTATAAACTAGACTATAATCCCTAGTTATCAACTCCCCCAATCTTAAGCTTTTGCTTGTCCTCAAGCAAACAAAATAAGTCCCACCTTCTAAAGAATAAAACCAAGATAATTCAGCTAACCTAAAGTGACCTCATCTGGCATTAATTGGGATTAACAATTGCCCTCAATTCAAATGAATCAATAACAACATTCATCCTTTTTAAGCACCATGGTTTTAGTGTGACATAAAAGCATCAAGAAATGACTCAACTCATCAAGGAAACTCTTTCTACTACTTTGGTAATTGTGGAAACCAAACTCATACTCCTCACCTTTCCTTAAGCAAAACCTCACTTTTTAGATCGTAGCACTTAGAATAAGGATTGTGGAAAATACACTCATCTCTCTCAAAGAAAGGTCGCAAGTCCGGCTCTAAGTACCATAAGCTTTCCCCTTATGTGAGTCACCACCAATGTAATCATCACTCAACTCAAGATCATATAGGGGTTTTGTGGGGATATAATGAAGGCTTTTGGTCAGGGTAGGAAATATTTGGTCTAAGTAAGTTTCATCTTTCCTTAAGCACTTCATTTTCTTCATTTTGGAACATATTCTCTTGACTCTTTGAGTCATTTACTTCTTTCTTAAGGGTTAGAGAGACACACCGTCACTCTTTCTTGTTCAATTAAAACCTTTTTCTCATTTCTAATCTTTCCACACCTTTCATCTTTTCACTTTTATTGAATCCTTTCATTTCTTCTACATTGTTCATTCTTTTTGACTTTTTGATTTTCTTTCTTTTTCTTCTTGCCTTTCCTTTTCTTCATTTTTGTACCTTTTACCTTCTTTTTTTGCATTCCTCGTCTCTCCCCTCAAACTTATGCTTTTTCCTTGTGCTGAGAAAAGATCGGATGCCAAGAGAGGGTCTTTTTAGAACGGGCAAAGGCTTGTATTATGTTCTTTTAAAGAAAAAGAGCTATCGTTCAAAGGGGTTCACTAGAGATATTATCATTAGTAGGCTATAGATGTTTTCAAGATACCTTTCAGATCAAGGAGAGCCTATAATCACTTCTCAAGTCAAACAACACTTAGGATTTTGCCTAGACAAACATTTAGGGCAAGTTCTAGACTCAATGGCACGGGACTTGGACTTGCAATTCAAATTCTCACCACATAAGCTATAGGATTGATAAAGAGACATATTCGAGGGTCACAACAATTTTAGCTAAGAATTGAGCAACGCAAATGGTCCCGAAAAATCACTTGATGATTATCGGCCTACACAAGAGTCTCAAGGTCATAACTGTCACCATCCTATACACACCAATATTTTTTTACCATAATATCAAAGGCAAATGTGTTAGGCCCAAGTGAAGCTTTGCTAAAACGAAAAGAAAATAGACTCAAACCCTAAATAAGGTTGTCATTCCATCCATCATCGGGAAGATCCACCCGGTTCACACAAATTCCACCCTTGGAAAGAACCATGGCATTAAGAAAACTAAATGCTTATTGAATGCAAAACTCAAAATAAGAAGCTACGAAAAATGAAGTAAGAAGCTATGAAAGAAAATACGAAAGGTAAACTAAATATGTAAAATACGGTATTTAAACGAATATACATAAGAGGGAATGAATATATACATCACACAGTAATTTTATATACAAACCAAAGTCGCAAAAATGTAAAAAGTAAAATAAACTGGTAAAATTATATGCATACCAAAAGTGAAAAAAGCATAATAAAAAAGAAAATAGTATCATATTTACAATCCAATATCATCAAAATAGGGATAGTCCCTCAAATGAAAGCTAGTACTGTCCTCAATGATAACTAACTAAAATCAGCTCAAAGAGAAGATAGAGAGTAAAGAAAACTTGCTATTGGTCCTCCGTCTGCATGGGGTCATGAGCATGGGTCCCTGGGTCGTGTGTCTGCTCGGGAACTTGTGGCTGGATCCCTATAACATGTGCTTACTCTGCGACCTGAGCTTGGCTATAGGAACCTCCATGCGGGTCCTCCAACTCAATCACTGCATCATCTGCCTGGGGGCTCACTATCCTCTTCTTTGGTTCCCTCTCCATCTCCGGCTCCTACTACTTCTCTGGCTCAGTCTGAGATGCTGGAGGCTGGTCATGCAATAGTAGCTCCAATGGTAGATGGTCAGTAGCCTTCATCTTTTGCATTTCTCTCCTCAACTCCTTCACAAACTCCTTTGAGGCTCGAGTCTTTCTCAACTTCTTTGTCTCCATTGTCAGCTCCTTCAATGCCTTCCCATTACCACCTACATCCTCTAATATCAACTGCTTGTTCTCCAAGAGCTTCTTCTAGTTCTCTAGAAGCTCTTTGAGAGTCTCCTCCACTGAAGCTGCAACCTGTGGCTATGGGGGTATGGACTGGGCTGCCACCGAGCTAGAAAGCACATACAACTTAGAAGTAGATGCATGTATCCAGTTGTTGATACTGGCAACTGTTTGGCTCAAACGGTGGGCAGTCAATCGTTAGGCTGAAGATGAGGGTATATCTGGAGTAGTGGATATAGAAGGCCCGGATCTGGGAACTGGTATGGGAGGGGAAGGCTGGGAAATAGTGACTACCACTATTGGCTCATCAGACTGGCCAGTATAAGTAGTGGCTTTTCCGTATGATCCTAAGGATTTTGATCTTGTGGGCCTGAGGTTGTCTGGGTTCTTTAGGTTGTTTTAATAAAAGGGCATTTTTGGCTTCACTTTCAAATCGAATCTCCTTACATTGTGAGAAAGTATGGGAAAAGGTATGATCTATCATCCTTATTGACCACCCTAGTGATCGCACAAGACTTAACATTCCCGAGATTGATCGGGTACCCTACCATAATAGAAGCCACCAATATTACCCGGGATACCAGCATAGAGTTCTCATGGTAGTGGGGTCTAGCTTGCTGCAAGCAAAAGTCTCCTACCCCTTCACCTCGAAGTTTAGGGTGTTCCTCATAATCGGAACCCCTCCTGTCAACCATGCAGGGGTGGTACCTGGGAGTGACAGGTACTCTGCTAACCATGGACAAGCTACCTCATCCAATGATACCTTTTCCAAGTATAGAGATTCATCTTCTTCGGCGAAGCCCAGGTAGACATTGATATACTTTCCATCGAACCGAATCTTCAAGTTCCGCACCTTCGTCACTTTAGTGACCTTTTTTATGTGGGCGGCATTTGCGTAAAACTCCTTGACTAAGTTCTCGTTTGCATCCCTAACTTTTCTTGTAAAATACTCCTAGCCCCGTCGCTCTCTGAATTGCCTCTTCATATTAGGGTTGTGAGGCAGAAGGTCCCTCTAAATGATTATCGCTCAAGAATCAATTTCCTCTGAGGCCACCACTCTCCAAACTTGTGGTATGATACCTCACTAACAAATCTCCTCTGCCAAGGCTCCGAGTTTGTAGTAATCTCCACCCCCCCTCCCGGTTTGGGGTTCTCCCCCTTCTTCTTCAGCAATGGGATCCTCACCGGGTGTTGAAGTTGTAGGTGAGGTAGAACAAGTGCTATCACTATTCTCCACTAAGCCCTCAGAAGACTTAGAAGAATTTTGAATTGAAGCTTGAGTAGTAGGAGAGGCCGAAGGGGTAGGCTCATTTCTCAATCTCAATCTCTCCGGGAAGTCGGTACATACTCCAGCACCGAATCAGACACAGATGCCGCCTAGGAGGAAAACTACTCACTTCCTTCTGAATTGGAAGCAGCTCTAGCTATAGCCTTTATTTGATTTCTGGCTTCCCCAACTGCTTTCCAAACCTGGGGGGTCAATTTGATCATTCCTCGTCCCATACCCCGGGAGGACTCTCCTTTTCATTTTTGTTTTTCACTACCTCGTCTTGATTTAACCATTGTCTACAAGGAGAATTCAGTTATTTTTTGTTAGTATCACAGTACAAGAACAAATAGTGAATAATATGAATGAAACAGTTGACTGCGGATCGCATAAAATGCATTGCGGCCGCAAAGGCACCACTGCAGACTATGAAAAATTGCACCGCGGACTGCCGTGGGGTGGGGTTCAGACTACCCACTCTGTGATTTAGGTCACTGCGGTCCGCATAAAATACATTGCGGATGCAGTAAGGCTCCGCGGACCGAGAATTGAACAAGTGAACCAAATCACGCACTTTGAACTCCTTGGCACGAGTATCCTTGTCATGAAGGTACTTCATCTTGTCCGTATACAAGGACGAACTGGAGTAGGCATGAAATCAGAATTCATCAAGTTCATTAAGCTACTCCACACGAAGATTTGCTGCCACATCTCATTCAAGATTTAGCTTCCTCAAAGCCCACATGGCCATTTTCTAGCTCGATCGGAAGGTGGCAAGCATTCCCAAATACCAACCGGTACAAAGACATACCAATCGAAGTCTTGTAAGTAGTCCTATAAGCCCATAAAGCATCATCCAATTTCTTTGACCAATCGGTCCTATTTGCATTGACCGTCTTTGACAATATATTCTTGATTTCTCTGTTTGAGATTTCAACTTGGCCACACACCTGAGCACGATAAGGGGTAGAAACTTTGTGATTGACACCATACTTTGCAACCAAAGTGTCAAAAGCTCTATTGCAAAAAAAGACCCCCACCACTTATGCTTGCTCGATGAATGCCAAACCTAGTAGAAACACTTTTCTTGAGAAATGCAACAACACTTTGGGCCTCATTGTTGGGTAAACTCGGCCTCAACCCACTTTGAAACATAGTCAACAACCACTATAATGTATGTGTTTCCATATGAACAAACAGACGGGCTCATGAAGTCAATGCCCTACACATCAAAGATATTAACTTCGAGATTAGTGGTGAGAGGCATCTCATCCTTCTTTGAAATTTCACCTGCTCTTTGACATTAGTCGCATCTCTTCACCAGTTCACTTGCATCCTTGTACAATGTTGGCCAGTAAAACCCAGAACTAAGAATCTTTGAAGCTCTCGTCTCCCCACCATGATTACCACCGTAGGGAGCGGAATGACAAGACTATAAAATACTCAATTGCTCCTCCTCCGGGACACAACTCTGGATAAAACCGTCAGTGTAGGTCTTGAACAAGTAATGCTCATCCCAATTGTAGTCTAAACTATCCCATTTAAGCTTATTCCTTTGGTTAGAAGAGAGCTCACATGAGAAAATACCGATCACAACAAAATTTGCAACATCCACAAACTACGACATGTTATTCACCAACACAAAAAGGAGTTGCTCGTCGAAAAATGAATCATTGATCTCTAGGCCATCACGAGGCCTCTCCTCCTCCTCCAAGTGGGACAAGTGGTCCACCACTTTGTTTTCACACCATTTCCAATCCACAATCTCTAGATCAAACTCTTTAAGTAACAAGACCCACCGCATCAACCTAGCTTTGGAATCCTTTTTCGTCATCAAATAGCGGAGTGCGGCATGGTCGGTATGAACTATGACCTTGGCACCCATGAGATACGGCCAAAATTTTTCCATTGCGAACACAATAGTCGACAACTCTTTTTCAGTCACCGTGTAATTAACTTGAGCATCATTCATTGCCTTGCTTGCATAATACACCGGGTGAAACATCTCATTCACTCTCTGTCCCAAAATCGCTCTTACCACCACATCACTTGAGTCTCACATGAGCTCAAATGGTAATCTCCAATTGGGTTCTGTAATAATAGGAGTGGTTGTCAACTTGTGCTTGAGAAGTTTGAAAGCTTGTATACATCCCTTATTGAACATGAACTTGGCATCCTTTTACAAAAGATTTCATAAAACATTCACTACCTTCGAAAAATCCTTAATAAATCTCGAGTAGAACCCCGCATGCCCAAGAAAATGTTTAACCCCCTTGACAGAAGCAGGGGATGGAGCCTTGAAATCACTTCAATTTTAGCTTTGTCCATCTCTATATTGTTCTTTGAGATTTTATGGCCAAGAACTATGCTCTCATTGACCATAAAGTGGCATTTTTCCTAGTTAAGCACAAGATTGGTTTCTACACACCGGGCCAACACCCTGTCAAGATTCTTAAAACATTCATCAAACGAGTCACCCACAACATTGAAGTCGTCCATGAACACCTCCAAAATTTCCTCCACCATGTTGGTCAATATGGCCACCATACACCTATGGAATGTAGCCGGTGCATTACATAACCCAAATGGCATCCTAGAAAAGGCAAAGGTACCATACAGGCAAGTGAAAGTGGTTTAATCCTGATCTTCCGGAGAAATCAAAATTTGGTTTTACCAAGAATAACCATCCAAGAAATAGTATAAGGCACACCCAACAAGTCTATCTAGCATCTGGTGAAGAAAAGGCAATGGAAAGTGATCCTTGTCACTTTATTCAACTTGCGGAAATCCATACACACCATCCATCTGGTAACAGTCCTGATAGGAATCAACTTATTTTGCGCATTGGTAACCACGGTCATACCACCCTTCTTCAGTACACATTGCATCGGCAAAGTCCATGAACTATTAGAGATGGGGTACAAAAGCCCGACATCCAACCACTTGATCACCTCCTTTTTCACAACTTCTTGCATGGCCTCGTTCAACCTCCTTTGATGTTCCAAGGAGGGCTTTGCATCATCTTCAAGAATAATCTTGTGCATACAAAGGGTGGGACTTATCCTCGGAATATCAGCTAAAGTCCATCCAATTGCCTTCTTCCATTTTTGGAGCACCGCCAATATGGCATCTACCTGCATCTTAGTAAGACAAGAGGAAAGAATAACTGGCAAAGTTAAACTATGGCCTAAAAATTCATACCTGAGGTGTGGAGGCAACAGCTTCAACTCCAACACGGGAGGTTCCTTGATTGAGGTCTTTGTTGGTGGAGTCTTCATATTCTCATGATCCAAAAAGAGTTTCCGAGGCTCATAAAACTAATAGCCCATTCTATGTAAAGCATTAACACACTCCACCCGACCTTCATCCTCATCTACATCAAGCAACAATATCACCTCTAGAGAGGTCCTCCAAATTCATCATTGCACTAGTATCATCAATTATCACTGTCGTGACAAAATCTACGAACGAGTACAATTCAGTACAGTTGGGCTGCTTCATTGACTTACACACATGAAAAACAACTTTTTCATCACCCATCCAGAAGGTGAATTTCCATGCTTCCACATCAACTAAAGCCTTTCCAGTTTCAATGAAAGGTCTTCTCAAGATTATAGGCACCTCATAATTGACCTCGTAGTCGAGAATCACAAAATCAGCCGGCATGATAAATTTTTCTACCGGACAAGAACATCATCAATTATACCTAATGGCCTCTTCATTGTTATATGCACCATTTATAATCTCATGGAAGTCAAGCTCGGTTTCCCATTACCCAAAGTCTTAAAAAATGAGAAGGGCATCATGTTGATACTTGCACCCAAATCACATAGAGCTTTTGCAAAGTTTGCACTCCTAATGGTGCAAGGAACGGTGAAAGCAACAGGATCTTCTAGCTTTGGAGCTATTGAATGCACAATTGCACTAACTTGGTGGGTAATCTTTATATTGTTTTATGAATTTGGCATAACCCGGCATTTTCTCTAGTGCGTCCACCAAAGGCACATTAGTGGATAAGCTCTTCATCATGTCAATAAATTTCATAAATTGGTTCTCATTTTTCTACTTCATGAGCCTTTGAGGATAATGTGGAGGTGGCCTTGGCAAAAGAGCCTTGGCTTTCGGCACAACCATTTTCGACATGTCTATTACGTGTTTCCTAAACGGGTTCACGTCATTCTGATTTTCCACCTCGTTATCTTGGATATAAATCCTCACTTCTTCATTGAACTACTCATCAATAACACTCTCAACCACAAAAGGGATCTCATCCTCTTGCAACACAACTTCATCACTCAAAGTTTCTTTTTGTTTGGAGGCATTCACATCACCGCCTCGTCCACTTCTTGTAGTTACTGCTATTGCATGCCCAGTATTGTTCCCACCCTTCAGGTTGACTACCGTATCACCGGGTAGAGCCCCCTTAGGGCAAGTTTTCAAGGATTGTGAGATTTTGCGTAATTGAACCTCCAAGTTTCTGATTGAAGTATTATGGGATGCCAATTGGGCATCAGAATCAACATTCTTTTTCATCATCTGTTCAAACATCGTTTCGATTCTCCCCATATCATGGTTCGATGAACTAGGAACTTTGGATGGAAATGGGGGTGGATTGTTTGGTTGTTGATACATCGGGGGCCTTTGAAAGCCTTGCCTCTATTTCCCTGATTGCTATTGTTCCAACCACACTGATTGTTGTTTCCACTCCAGTTGTGTTTTCCACCACTCCAATTACCCTGATTGTTCTAGTTATTTTTCAGGATGCCCCAATTTGAATTTTGATTGTTGTTCCCCCAATTACTATTCTTTTGTTATTGTTGAATTCCCCAATTACTTTGGGATCTCCATTGTTGTTGTTGGTTAGAAGAATTGTCCCTTTGGCCCTGATAGTTGTTCATGTATTTAACTTCTTCATTCCGCTCATCATAACCATCATCTTGCAACCTACCACTATCTTGGTCATATTGATCCGAACTCCCTTGGTTCTATTGAGCTCTTTGTCTTCTTTTGTTCACTAGAAAATTGACACCCTCCATAGAATTTACTTGTCTTGGAGTTTGAACCTACTGTAATTGTGACTTTGCTAGCTGGTTCATTGTTGTCAGTTCTGCTTTTTCCTTCCCATAATCATGGAGCTCTTTGTGCAAGTGAATGACCATGGGGTCACCCTGTGGCACATTTTCTGTACTTTATCATGCGGAGGACGTGTCAGCCATCTCATCCAATATTGCATTAGCCTTATCATATGGTATGTTCATTAAATTCCCCCCCCCCCCAAGTTGGTTCACTATGCACTAATTTGTCGTGTTAATGGGTAGGTAGAATGTTTGTTGTATCATTGCCTCAGTCATATCATTATTGGGACATTCCTGTATCATAGTCTGGTATCTCTCCCATATCTCATGCAGTGGTTCGTTGGGCTTCTGTTTGAAAGCTAAGATTTCATCCCTCAAAGTTGCCATGTGGCCCAGCAAGAAAAACTTTGCAATAAATTTATCCGCCAACACATCCCAAGTAGTGATGGAATGGTTGGGAAGCCGTTCAAGCTAGTCAAGACAGTCCAAGGCTTTCCCTTTAAATGAAAAAGGTAATAGTCTCAACCGAAGTGCATCCTATGATATATTTGTTGGCGTACTCCGCCAACAGGTATCCACGAAGCCCTTAAGGTGTTTGTAAGCATTCAGATGGGGAGCAACTGTGAAATACCTTCGCTGCTCAAACAAAGTTAACATCATATTTGTAATTTGGAAATTGCCTACCCTGATCGGGGGTGGGACAATTGCACTAGCATATCGTTGGTTGGGAAGCACTAGAGGACCTGCTCTTGGAGGTGGCAGGGGAGGGTCTCAAACATTATCATTGGCCTAGCAGCCTTTTATTTGTCCTTGAGGTACCAGAGGCACCTCATCTTCACCATTATCATCAACTTCCTCCCCCAGATAACATTTCTAAGAGGGTGATCGTTGTTGTTTGCCGCCATTTTGTACCTAAATTGGCATCACACACAAATTAGTATCACAGAAGGAAAGAAAAACAATAAACAAAACTATTTAGATAGATAGCCAAAACTGTTAGCTCCCCGGCAACGGCGCCAAAAAGTGATCGGGTCCAGCACTACACCACTACATAGTGGCAAGAGCGGTCGATGTAGCTTTTACCCAAAAAGGTCGGGATCAAATCCACATGGAGCTAGAATATTTGGGAGTTGGATTCCTATCTAAACTAGCTATATGTAATGCTCTTAATTACACTGCCAATCATCTTTGTTTGTTTATTACTTCTAATTTTTTATACTAATGACGTGCGAAATTAAGCTAAGTAAAAATGCTTGTAAGGTTTTCTAAATGGTTAACGAGGGACTAGGGAAGTGACATTCCCCTATGTGAATACTTGACGGGTTCTAAAGTCGAAGGCAAAGTTGTTATGTTAGGAATCGCGAAATAGACAATGCACGAAACTACTCACTCTATACCTTTTGGTAGCTTGAGTGACTTTGCCCTAATTGACTTTCTCAGGACCAATTGGGTGTCAAAATTGTGCAAGCAATATAGGCTCAAGTCGAGTATTACTATCTCTAGGTTTAACCTTTTAATTAGGGTTATCAATCTCTTGAATACACCCTAATTCCTTGTTTGACTGATTTTCCTAGACTCAAGCTCTCTTTCTTAAGAAGATCCCAAGTCAAAAAGGCACAAATTAGTATTTGCAACCACTAATTAAACATGGGAAACACAAATCAGGCCAAATATCAACCACCCATAAACATCTAAGCCTTAAACAAGAGACCCATCAAATACCCACACTAGGGTTGATACACAACCCTAGCTAATGGGTCTAGCTACTCATAATAATGGAAGACATTAGATATTTAGATGAAGAATACCCCATTAAATATAATTACAAGCTAAGAATTGAAGATTCAATGTTGAACTAGCTACAAAATTACTCGAAATAGGTCCAACACGAACTTTACGTGCTCAGCTACACATTAGATTGCCTAAAAATCTGAAAAAGAAGCATTTATACAAGGCCAAATTTTCTGGACAAAAATACCCCTGATGGAGGTACCGCGTAACGCGGAAAATGGACCGTGGCCGCGGTGAGACTTTTTGGCTTCAAGTCTGAGTCTATGAATCTTGCCACCACGTACCGCAGTAAATGGACCGCAGTCGCGATGGCTTCACTGCGGACTGCAAGAAATGGAGCACGGAACACGGTGCCTTGAGACTCCTAAACTGCATATTTTCTGAATCTCTTTCTCTACGGACTGCAATAATTGTGTTACAACCGCGTTAAGGCTACCGCGGCCGTGAAGAATTCACCATGGATTGCATTTCTTAAATGTCCCATAATGCATCCTCTCTGATCATTGCCACCGCAGACCATACTACATCGACTACGGCCGCAGTGGATCTATTGTAGCTGCAGTGGATTTACTATTGCAGCTGTGCTTTGACTTGTTCTTGGCACTTGTGTAGGCTTCACTCATTTTTGAGCTGGTTTTGGCTACAAACAAATACAACATGTAAGCTCTCGGGATTACTTGTATACATTTTATCCAAAACGTAAGCAAAAAGGAGTATAAACTAGACTAGAATCCATAATTATCACTTATGAGCTTGCTTTACCTCCCAGCCTATCAGGAGTTCATCCGGTACTCCACATGTCTATGCTCCAAAGGTATCACGCCGACTTGTAACATGTGTTGGACTTCTGCACAATTCAGTTAGATGAGAGCCTAGGTTACGAGGAGTAGCCAGTTGCCATTCTCCCCACACAGGAATGCCAGTTGAGATGCAAGAGGATTTCTGCAGTAATGGTTCAGTGGAGGGGCCAACCAGTCAAGGAGGCGACTTCGAAGTCTGAGGAGAACATGTGGAGTAGATATCCACACTTATTCAGCACTACAGGTATGATTCTAAACTCGTTTGAGGATGAACGTTTGTTTAACAAGGGGAGAATGTAATGACTCGACCGATCATTTTGTTTTCTAGGACCCTGTTACCCTATATAAAACTTCGCGTACGTGCTTTAACTGTTGTTTGACTTGCAGGGATGGTTAGTTCGGGATTTGAAAGGGTTCGGGTTGATATCGGAATACTTGGTTCCTTAACCATAGCTTGAAAGGGCTAAGTTTGACTTTGCTCAATATTTTGAGTAAAAAAACCTCGGAATTAGGATTTAACAGTTCCAATAAGTTTGTATGATGATTTCAGACTTGGGAGTATGCTCTAATCGGGTTTTGGATGACCCGAGAGCGTATCACCGCCTAATAGCGAAAGTTGGCATTTGAATGAATTTCATAAGTTTGGGTTGAAGTAGATTTTTACATTCTAAAAATCTGTTTGGGATTCTAAGCCAGGGAATAGCTCTGTATGGTGATTTTGGACATGGGATCACGTCCAGAAGTTGATTCAGAGGTCCGTAGGTCGTTTTGGGGTCAATTAGCGAAAGTTAGAAATTTGAAATTTTTGGAAAGTTTGACCGTGGGTGGACCTTTTGATATCGGGTTTGGATTACAGATACGGAAGTTTGAATAGGTTTGTAATGTTATTTAATACTTGCACGCAAAATTTGGCATCATTCTGAATTAATTTGATAGGAATCGAACGCGCAAAAGTATTTTAAGAAGTTTTTGAGTTCTTGAGTTAACCCATGAGTTTTCACGTCCGATTCGTTATTTTTTATGTTATTTCAGTGTTTCGATTGCGCGAGCAACTATTTATGATATTTTTAGACTTGTGTGGCTCTTTGGTGTGTAGCCCCAAGGGCTCAGGTAACTTTCAGACGTTCGGAAGGAGGAAAACACATAAGTATTCTGGCATTTCTTGGCTGCAGTTACAAGTCTCATAAATGCGAGTTGCGAACCTTGAATTTACGAGAAGAGCTTCACAATTGTGAAGGAGCTCGATGAGGGCAGTTTTTGCATTTGCGACACCTGATCCGCATTTGCGACCTCACCAGTATTCGTATTTGTGACCTCAATAGATGAAGCCCAGGGTCTGCATTTGCGTGGTATTTTCCGCATTTGCGACGTTCACATTTTTAAACCCGGTGTCGCAAATGCGACATCAGAGACCTGTGTCCATCTCATTTAATGAGTGACTTAGATCATTTATCTCATTTCACTTCATCTCTTGGGAGAATTTTGGAGCTTTTGGAAGAGGGTTTTAACCTAGCACTTTAAGTTAAATAATTTCTACTTGATTAAATACATAGATTATGGGTAGATTAACATGTAAAAATTAGTGAAAATCAAACGTTTAGATGAAAACCTAGGTTTTTTATTAAAATGAGATTTGACCATGAAATTGGTTATGAAATTTAGTAAAGATCATATATTTGAGTTCATGGGGTTATGGGTAATTCTTCGAAAATTTACGAAATCCAGGCACGTGGCACATGGCCTCGGGGTATATTTTAGGAATCTTACATTTAGAGTTGGGTAATTACGTTAATATCTGGCTCATGAACTTTTGAGCATAAATTGATTACTTTGTATAATATTTGACTAGTTTCGAGTCGTTTGGCACCAAATTTGGGTGTTTGAGCACAACCTTAGACCGGAAAGTAGGCCTTGGGATGAGTTAATCTCTTTTCTAACCTTGTAAGGGGGAATTAACCCCATAGATGAATTATAACTAATATGTGCTATTGTGTGTAGGGGCTACGTACGTATAAGGTGGCGAGAATCCAGGACCTGTACGATGATATACTTGAAATTTTTAAACCCCTACTTGATGATTTAATTGCTTAATTCATATTGGAAGTTGATAAAAGAATTGTAAAAGGTTGATCTTACCTACTTGAAGTTGTGAATGCAACACTTCACCATAATTGAGAATTTGTATTTTATTAGAAATATTTTCTATTTGTGGAGAGGGACGAACGCTTCTGTAGCAGATAGATGCATCTATGGTTCGTGTCATTCGACCCTTGGCAGTACATAGTTTAAATATTATGTTGGATCGGACCGTACTACCTCTTCATATTTTGCGCATGATAACCTTTGGAACTATTCATGATTGATATTCCTTAAATGTATTTAAATACAAGTTGTTAAATGATGAAACTAAACTTGAGACTTAATATTTGCAAAAGAAGAATTTACTATTTCATGTTATTGAGTATTCAGTATTTTTCATGAAATCCATGCTTAATATAAGATTTTGATATATCATTGGTAGCCCATAGTAAGTGTCAAGATCGACCCCTCGTCACTACTTCTTCGATGTTAGACTGGATACTTACTGGGTACAAGTTGTTTATGTACTCACGCTACACTTATGCACTTAATTGTGCACGATCTAAGGTAGGTACATCTGGTTATTAGTGCGGCGCGTACGCTTGACTTCAGATCGAGACTACACGATGAGATGCCCTTCCGAGCTGTTCGGCAACAGGAGTCTCTCGTTTCGTTTATTCTGTCTATTCTAATTTAGACAGTAGAGTATAATTCTTTTGTATATCCTACTAGTAGTCCATATACGTGTGACACCGGGTCCACACACTAGTAGACTCATGATTTTGGATTCATTGTGATTTCAATTTGTACTCAGTTGCTTCCGTTTTTGTATTTTACAACTATTATTTCATAAATCTTTTAAAGGAAAGTTATTTACTTGGCAAAACTTACTAAACATGAAATCACTAGATTGTTTGTTATTGTCTTGACTAGTAAGGTCGTGACAAGGTTTTCTATTGTGATTATGCCTCATATGTCGCATATGCGAACACCAGCATCGTAAATTGATCTTAGAAAGGTTTCTTAGGTGTCATATTTGCAATACCTGGATCGCAATTGCAAAGTAGTGCTTGAGCTGGGTTGTTTTGCATTTGCGACCATTTAGCCGCATTTGCGATGGAAATGGGCTTCGTGAATGCGAAGCCAATGTCGTATTTACAACTTCACCTTTAGGCTGTCAGGCCACTTTGCAATAACAAGGGTTCACAATTGCAAACCCAATGTCGCAATTGCGACATCTCCACTTGAACAAAAGGGATCAGAAGTCGGGATTTGATCTCATTTCTCTCATTTTAGAACCCTAGACTTGGTAGAAGACGATTTGGAGAGGGAATTTTCACCTACAATCATTGGGTAACTGATTTTGATCTATTTTTAACTATATTAACTGATTATACATAAGATTTAACATCAAATTCATGAGAACCTATGAGAAATTTTGGAGATTTTGTCTATATTTTGAAAAATAAAAATTTGGGATTTTGGACTCATATTTTGAAATAAAACACATATGTGGACTCATGGGGTTATGGGTAATCGAGATCTACCCTTAGACTCGAGTTTTTACCGGGTAGGCCTAGGGTTGATTTTTGTTGACTTTTTACCAATTCATTATTGATAGAATTTTTTTAAATGTGGCAAGTTTATAAAGTTTATTTTGAATTATTTGAACCATATTGGGCTCTATTTGATTGGTTTGTAGACTAATTTTAAGAGAAAGGCCGTGTTTGAGTGTTGATTTGAATGCAGAAAGAGGTAAGTGTTGTTCCTAACCTTGAATTAGGGCCCGTTGAACTATTGTCTATGTGAATTATATGGAAAGACTGCGTATATACATGGTGACGAGTGTATATACGCCATCGTGGGATTTAGCGTGCAGGATTGGAAAATTTATTTCCATGTCTTCATTATTCCACGTTATCTCTTAATATATGCTTTAATTATTGCATGTTTCTACTTGACATCTATGTTTTACTTGTTAACTTGTTACTTAATTGTTATTTGCTTGATCTGTTTATTTCTCTCTCAATAATCTTCTTACCTGCTACTTTTTCTTACTTGCCTTATTTGTCTATTTTCATTCTCATATGTTTTACCTATTTTTATTGCCCTATTATTCGATGTACTCTATTATATTATTTACCTTTTGTGAGTCGTTTATTTATTCTTGCATTGATGAGTTGATAATATTTGGGATATCAAGGTTTTGGATATTCTCTAATGTATTGGTGGTCCTTAAATGTTCTGAACACTTCATCTTCTTTTGTGTTGTTATTCTGTAAATATTGGTATTGAGTTGTTTATTATAATAAATTGATATTGCTGGGTTCAGGTTGCGCGCAGCAATGGTATTGAAATGAATTGATATTATGGGATCTGGTTATATGCCACAATGTTATTGAAATTATATGCTAGAAAGAGACAAGGACGGAATATGATATGGTGTGGTTGGGTACCACAACTGATTTGATGTATTGTAGTTGTTTGTGACTGTAGATATTGTTCTCAGTATTGTGACATGAGATTTGAGATAATGTTATTCCGGGGCCTTCTAGTAATTGACCTGCGGGTCCATTTATTTGAGTTTATTGTTTTATTTCTATTCTTGTTTTGTACAGGTTATTTGTGAGTGACTTTCCATAGCTTCATCACTACTTCATCGAGGTTAGGCTCAACAATTATAGAATACATGGGGTCAGTTGTACTCATGCTGTACTTCTTGTGCAGAACCCAGTGTTCGTCCCAGCGTTGAATAGGGAGAATGCTCGGATTCAGCTGCCTTCTGAGACTTGAGGTAGAGCTGCTACAATTCATAGTCCCTGAAGCAACCTCCTATCTTGTTTTATTGTTTATTTAGTTTCAAATAGTTGTACTTTATTTCAGACCGTATTTGTAGTATTCTAGTTGCTTATGTAGTTGTTAATCAAGATTCCTGGGGTAGTCTAGCACCACGTTATTTATATTAATTTATTTATTTCAGAGTTTATTAATTGTAATTATCATCACCTGGTTATCATTGTTAAAATTGGTTAGTTAATTATCTAACATTTCGTTGCCTAGTGATAAGTATGGATTTATACTACTTATTTGCACTCTTTTACTTTTGTTTTAGCTAAAAATTGCTTAAAGATATTTTCAAAAACTGATGAGATGTGCTTACTTGCGGGAGTGTTGGAATATGAGTCAAAGAGATGAAAATCAACTCAAGAAGGAGTCATTTTGGACAAGGACTAAAACAAAGCGAAAAGAGCAAAATGTTGACAGCACAATATGGAGTGCGTCCATAGAGCATGAAGAAATATTTTGACAAATTTCGTTTGCAATTGTGGGCGCACAGTTATTGTGTGGCCATAGAAGATGAGGTTCAGAGAGGTATGATTCTGGGATAATGAATAAGTGCGTACTGCACTAGTATTGTGCGGCCGCAGAATTCAAAAGTGCGGCGGCACTCAAAAACGTGTGGTCCGTAGAAGTCTCTAATATCAAGCTTAGGTTGAAGAGTGTTGCGGCACTCAGAAATGTGCGGCCTGTGAAATTTGAATAAGTGTGGTTGTAACTTAGAATTTTGCGGCCGTAGAAGTCCATCCTGTTAAGCCATCTTCAAAGTGCGGACCGCGCGCAGAATAGTGCGATCGCAGAACCTCCGCAGGGGAAATTTTGTTCGATAATTTTAGCTGTGTATAAATAGTCTTTTTTTGGTCAAAATTAGGTTAAGTTTGAACACCAGAAAATAGGTAGTTGTTTTTCCTTTACTACTTTGGGTAACTTTCTAATAGTTTATCATTTTAACATTGGATTTTCTTCCTTTTATCATCTATTATGAGTTTAATCTTATTTTCTTCTTTAGTTTCTTCAATTTTCTCTATGAGTAGCTAATTTCTTAGCTAGGGTTGTGACCTAACCCTAGTGTGGGTACCTTATGGGTATTTAATTTAGGGCTTGTTTGTGATTTGGTGAGTAATATTTAACCTAGTTCTTCCTTGAATTTAAGAATTAATGGTTGCAAACAACATTGATTCATGCCTAATTGACTTAGTCTCTACTTGAGAAAGAGAGATTAAGTCTAGGAAAACATGGCTAACAAGGAATTGGGGTGAACTCGTGAAATTGGTAAACCCACTTAAAGGTTGAATATAGAGATGGTAAGACCCGACTTGAGCATCTGTCACTTGTTTTATGAATTACCCATTTGGACTTGAGAAAGTCAAATTGGGCAAATCTACTATAACTACCGAGAGATATCGAGTGGGTATTTGCATGTGACTGCTATATTACACCCCAACCAATCAAAATTTCCCTAAAGCCTACCATTTATTAGGTAACCACCTAGGTTGAAGTCACTAACCTAGATCTTTTATAAACTTGAAAAACAACAACACCAAAATATCATTTTCTAGCTTCTCTTTTGTAAACCTTAGCATACAAATTAGAAGTAGAAAGAAACAACTAAATATGTGGAAGTGCATTTTGGGCACGTCATAAAATTAGTCTAGATATATACCTAATCCAATATAAGTTATCTATGGAATTGACCCCGACTCACATTGGGTAACTATAATTGCATCGACCGCTTCACAATCCCAATTAGTGATGTGAATTTGGGTGACATCTATTTTTGGTGTCGTTGCCAGGGAGCTAAAAATGAATGTACCTATATATTTGGTTTTGTGTATGATTTGTCTTCCTTTCCTTCCTGGTTAGTAATCTCTTTATGAAACAATTGTAGGTGATACAATGGCTCTCAACAACAATGATCCTCTTGGAAACATGCCATTGGGGGATGACGGGGATGATGACCTAGTTAAAGAGGTACCTCTTGAACCTCAAGAAACTAGACGAGGCCGAGTGCCAAAAGATAACGTTCTCGTTCCACCCCCCACCTCCTCCTAGAGAGACGGCACATTGGGTGTTGTCGAATGAAGGATATGCAAGTGTCACAATCCTACCTCGCATTAGGTCGGGAAAATTTCAAATCACAAATGTTATGCTTACAGTATTGAAACAACGAGGATTTTTCACTGGGGCTCCGAGTGAAAATGCATGCAAACATTTGAAAGGGTTTGTTTACACTTGTTGGGGGAGAAAATAGACAAACTTCTCCGAGGATATTTTATTGTTGAGGCTATTCCCTTTCTCTTTACGGGGAAAGGCCTTGGATTTTTTAGAAAGGTTGCCAAATCATTCTATCCATACATGGGCAGAATTGACCGAGAAATTCATTTCCAAGTTATTTTCTCCCGGGCATATGGCCACTCTTAGGGATGAGATTCTAGCTTTCAAACAAGAACCCAATGAGCCTTTGCATGTTATATGGTAGAGATACCGAACAATGGTAAAAGAGTTCTCCAGTAATGGGATGACGGTGGCTATGATTCAACAAACCTTTTATAAGGGGGTAAACACTACCAATCAATGTGTGGTCAACCAACTTGCTGGTAGAAATTTCATGACAACGCCATATGCGGAAGCTTGTGAGATCTTAGATGAAATGGCGGATACTGCATCGGCATAGAAAAGTAGAACAAACGTCCCTCAAGGTGTTCCAAATGTGATTCATTTGTATAAAGAATTACATGATCATGGGCAAGCAATTTCCGAGTTGACCACCACAATAAATCAACTAGCCAAAGCTCAATTTCAACAAGTGGAAGGTCCCAAACAAGTAAATATAATGGAGGGAGTTAATATAATGGTAAACAAGAGAAGGCAAAAGGGTTCTCAAGTACAAAATCGTGTTGATAATTATGTGCAAGATGATAGTGAATTTGGTCAATATCGAAAATACAATGAACAAGAGGAGGAAGTACAATATATGAACAACTTCCAACAGCACAAAAACAATAATCAAGGCCCAAATCAGCAACAATGGCAACCACACGAAAATCAAGGAAATTGGAATTCAATAAATCAAGGTAATCGGAACAATAAAAACAACCATTGGAATTGTAAAAATCAAAGCAATCAGTAAAATTGGAGTGGTCAAAATAACCAAGGCAATTGGAGTGGAAATAATCAAGGCTATTTGGGAGGTAACAACCAAGGAGGGTGGAACAACAACTACAACAACAACAACCGGTGGTCAGGTTTTCAAAGTCTCCCGATGTTTCAACAACCGAGCAACCCACCCCCTTATCCTTCTCATGGTCCAAGCTCTTCTAACAATGAGATGGGACAAATTGAAAACACATTTAAACAAATGATGGAGAAGAATACCGGGTCCGATTCTCAACTAGCCTCTCACAACACTTATATTCGGAATTTGGAAGTTCAGTTGGGCCAAATCTCGTAAGCTTTGAACATTCGTCCTAAGGTGCCACTACCAAATGATACAGTGATAAACCCAATTGGTGGGAACAATACAGGACATGCTATGGTCGTGACTACAAGGACTAGAAAAGGTGAAGATGCAACCACCTCAAATCAAAGGAAAATTGTGGATGATGAGCAATTGGTACAAGAATATGAGATTCCAAGTAATAAAGTTCAAGAAAATGATGAGGTGAGAATTGATATTGAAGACAATGTGAAGGAGACTCAAGAAGAAGTGAACCTGTCTAGGGAGCACATTGTTGACATACAGGAACCGGTAGTGCCAAAGGCAAAGGCACAAATACCAAGGCCTCCTCCTCCAAACCCTCAAAGGCTGGCCAAGCAAAATAGAAAGAACCAATTCAAAAAGTTTATTGACATGATTAAGTATTTGTCTATTAATGTACCATTGGTTTAGGCCTTGGAGCAAATGTCGGGTTAGAGAAAGTTCATAAAGGACTTGGTGATAAAGAAGAGGTCGATGAATTGTGAGACAATAAAGATGACACATCAAGTTATTTCAATTGTGCACACATGCTCCTAAATTGGAAGATCCGGGCACTTTCACAATCCCTTGTACAACTGGAAGCACCAACTTTTCCAGAGCTCTTTATGATCTAGGGGCGAGTATCAACTTGATGCCCTATTCGATATTCAACATTTTGGGAATTGGGAAACTAAAACCCACATCTATGAGGTTACATATGAAGGATCGTACTATGGAGAGACCATTGGGTATTATTGATGATGTGTTGGTTCGTATTGATAATTTTATCCTCCTGGCATACTTTGTGATTCATGATTGTGAAGTGGACTATGAAGAACCTATTATTTTGGGTAGACCTTTCCTTACTACGGGGAAGGCTCTTGTTGATGTGGAAGATGGTGATCTCACCTTCTGTATGGGTGATGCAAATGTGGTCTTCCATGTGTGCAAATCTTTGAGGCAACTAAATAGCAATGAAGTTTGTTCGTTCCTGAACTTGGTGACCGATGTGATTATTGATGATTCTAGTGACACAATTAATATTGAGGATACTTTGGAAGCCTTTTTGGTCAAACTTGATGATGATGAGGAGAACGATGGCTATATGGAATGTGTGAATGCTTTGCAAGGAATGGGGCCGTATACTTATAAACCCCACAAGTTATCGTTGGATCTTGAAAACTGGAAAACTCTTCCAACAAAGCCCTCAATCGAGGAGCCTCCCACGTTGGAGTTAAAGCCATTGCCTCCACATCTCAGGTATGAATTCCTTGGCCCTTCTTCTACTTTACCGGTTATTCTTTACTCTTGGTTGACTAACGTGCATGTAGACTCCATGTTGGTGGTGCTGTAAAAGTGGAAGAAAGCTATACGATGGACATTGGCGGATATTTGGAGCATAAGCCCCGCCTTTTGCATGCACAATATTATTCTAGAAGATGGTGCCAAACCCTCCGTTGAACATCAAAAGAGGCTAAATGAAGCAATGCAAGAGGTGGTCAAAAAGGAGATCATAAAGTGGTTGGATGCCAGAGTTTTTTACCCCATTTTTGATAGTTCATGGACTTTGCTAGTGCAATGTGTCCCAACGAAGGGGGCATGACTGCGGTCACCAATGATAAGAACGAGTTGATTCCTATAAGAACGGTGATAGGGTGGAGAGCATGTATGGACTACCTCAAGCTCAATAAATTCACAAGGAAAGATCATTTCCCACTTCCCTTCATTGATCAAATGCTTGATAGGTTGGTCAGCCGTGCTTTCTATTATTTCCTCGATGGGTATTTCGGCTACAATCAAATTTTTATTGCTCCGGAGGATCAAGAAAAGACTACTTTAACAAGTCCCTATGGTACTTTTCATTCTCGCGGATGCCATTTGGGTTATGCAATGCACGGTGACTTTTCAATGGTGTATGATGACAATCTTCACCGACATGGTGGAGGATTTTGTTGAGGTCTTCATGTATGACATTTCCATGGTCAGGAATCCTTTTGATGATTGATTAAAAAATTTGGATAAGGTCTTGGCAAGATGTTAAGAAACAAACTTGGTATTGAATTGGTATAATATCACTTCATGGTCGAGGATGTCATTGTTCTTGGCCATAAAATTTCAAAGAATGGTATTGACGTCAACAAGAAAAAAATAGAGGTGATTTCTAAACTCCCACCCCTATATCTATGAAGGGAGTGAGGAGCTTCTTAGGTCATGCAGGGTTCTATCGCGGATTCATCAAGGATTTTTCCAAAGTGGTGAAAACCTTGTGTAAGATTTTGGAGAAGGATTCCATGTTCCATTTGAATGAAGATCGCATGAAGGTATTCGTGTTGCTTAAGTTCAAGTTGACCACTACTCAAATTATTACCGCACCGGATTGGAGTTTGCCTTTAAAGCTCATGTGTAACGCAAGTAATGTGGTGGTTGGAGCAGTTTTTGGGCAACAAATCAACAAAATCTTTCATCTGGTCTACTATGTTAGTAAGACCATGAATGATGCCCAAGTCAATTACACTGTGACCGAAAAAAAGATCCTCTATATTGTCTTTGCTATGGAGAAGTTTCGCCCATAGTTGATGGGTACAAAGGTGATTGTCCACACCAATCATGCGGAGCATTGGTACTTAATGAACAAGAAAGATTCAAACGCAAGGTTCATGCGGTGGGTGCTTCTATTGCAAGAGTTCAATCTAGAGATCCAAGACCACAATAGTAGTGAAAATCAACTGGTGGACCACTTATCTTGATTGGAGGATGAGGGGAGGCTACATGACGGCCTTGAGATCAATGATTCCTTCCTCAATGAGAAAATTTTAGCCATTTCAATGACCGAGATGCCCTGGTTTGCCGTCTTAGAAAATTATCTTGTGAGTGGCATTGTACAGAATGAGTTCTCTTCAAACCAAACGAAGAATATAAAAAGGGATTGCCTTAAATATTATTGGGATGAACCATACCTATTCCGAATTTATACCGATGGTGTGATTTGAAGATGCGTACCGGAGGAGGAACACGTATGAATTCTTGAGGCTTGCCACTCTTCACCGTATGGTGGTCACCATGATAGAGCGAGAACAGTATCAAAAGTGTTTAGTTGTGGATTCTATTGGCCAACTATCTACAAGGATGCTAGTGAACTTGTCAAGCATTGTAATGAATGGCAAAGGGCTGGTGGAATCTCAAAGAAAAATGAAATTCCTCTCACCACCATTTTGGAGATAAACATTTTGGATGTGTAGGGTATTGATTTCATGGGTCCATTTGTTAGCTCTTGTGGGATCACCAGCATTCTAGTCGTGGTTGGTTACGTGTCTAATTGGGTTGAGGACGTTGCTTTACCCAACAATAAAGCAAGGAGTGAGGTGGCATTTTTGAAGAAGAACATCTTTACAAGATTTGGTACTCAGTGATGGGGGTTCGCATTTATGCAACAAGGATTTTGATACCTTACTCACAAATTATGGTGTCACTCACAATGTCTCGGCCCCCTATCATCCTCAAACAGGCGAACAAGAGTATATCAAAACACCAATGGGATGTCTCCATACCGGTTGGTATTCGGGAAAGCTTGTCACCTTCTGGTGGAACTTGGGCATAAGGCCACGTGGTCATTGAAGAAGTTAATCCTTAAGTGGGATGTCACTGCAAACTTAAGGGTGGCACAATCGAATGAGCTAGATGAATTCTGGAAGCATGCCCACACAAGCTCATCTCTATACAAGGAGAAGATGAAGTACCTCCATGACAAGTACATTCGAAACAAGGAGTTCAAAAATGTGATCTTATGTTATTATTCAACTCTTGATTTTGGATGTTTCCCGACAAGTTGAAGTCTAAATGGAGTGGCTCATTTGAGGTTGTGAGTGTAACCCCATTGGTGCATTAGACCTTAAAAATAAGAATAATGATGTGTTTAGAGTCAATGGGCACCGAGTGAAACATTAACTTGAAAAAGTTGATGATGGCTACATCGTGGCAGTTCTCCATTTCAAGTGATTGGTAATCTGCATTGTGCCGCAACGTTAAATCATGAGTTTCTTGGGAGGCAACCCATATGTATTTTTCTTTATCTATTTCTTCTTCTTTAGATAGATTTTGTTTTGTGCTAACTAGTTTTGAAGTGTATGCAGAAATGAGTGTGCTTTGTAGGTACTATACCCAAGAAAATGACTAAGTGTTGCAAAAAGTGTGTACCTCACATTAGCTGTGTAGACCGCACAATTTTGTATACCACAGCAGAGAGGAATCTGCAGCCGCACGATTCCTTGTGTGGCCGCACATCTAGAGACCCAAAAATACACTATCTCTGAACTTTGTCTAACAGAAAATATAGCCATTCTACGACCGCACTTAAAATTGTGCAGTCTGCACAAATTTATGCGGCCTCACTCACTTTTTGCGGACCTTAGAGCTTCATCAAGTTCCAAGTAAAGAGTGCGGACCGCACTAAAAATTATGCGGCCGCACTCAGCTTAACTTTTTGACCGACTTGGTCAACCTATAAATAGAACCTCAGTGCGCTATTTACAACTTTACACATTGAATTCTTTAGACCTAAGCAAGCACAGTGCACGAAAAATTAGTTCACACTTCACTTTAATTTCATTAGTGTAGACTCTTACCTGCATCATTCATCACTGGTATGTTCATTTCTTTTTAGATTTTTCAATTTCTCTTAGTTTTCGTTCTTCAGTGGTATAGTTACTTTTAGGCCTAAAATGTCATATGTTAGTTATGTGTGCTTAAAATCATATGGGTAATATCATATGTTCTCATTGGGGACTGGGTAGATCATTAATCACGTTTATTTGCACATATCATGTCTGAATTGTGTAAAAATTGCAAAATATAAAGTTAGTGGTGAGTGTTCCAAATTGTGTGGCAGCACACAAAATTTTGTGGTCCACAAATCTTAAAATTAGGAAAATCTATTGCATAAAAAATGCGGACGTCACACAAAATTGGGCGGTCCGCAAAAAAAATTGTGCGGCAGGAAAAAAATATATGCGACCGCACTTTGGAACTACAGAGAACCAGTGTTCTGAACTTGGGATTGTGTGGCCGCACTCAAAATTGTGCAGTCCGCACTTCAGGATGTGCAACCGCACTTTGAAATTATGTAGTCTGTACATGGTAGTCTACAGCCACACATAAAATTGTGCGGTCCCTATTGTCTCTCCCTTAGAGAGTTTTCTAGCAACTGTAATACAAATGATTACACTGTTTTGAACTCTAACTACTCTTATGCCTTGTATTACAAACAATTGTTTGATCACGAGGTAGAGGTGATACATCTAAAGGGAGAGGTTAACCCTCCCTAGGCCGAGGCAAAGGAACTCAAACTTTGGAAGTGCAGAAGAAAGCATTAACCAAAAAGAAAACCACAGGGCAAGGTACGGCCACAAGCCTTCAAGATCAAGCTCATACGTCCCATCTAGGGAATCTTCCGAATGTCAATCAGTGGAGCAACAACCTGAGGCCCAGTTCCAACCATCACGATTCCCTGGGAGATACCAACTCCGTGAAACCCTCCACTACAGCAAGTTTTTCTGAGGGTTCAGATGCTGGAAGCCAGAGTTTAGAGCCCTCATCTACACACACTCCCTCTGCACCAATTGCAGTAGACGATGATGATGATGATGATCCTGATGATGGTAGAGGAGGAGACACTAGAGTGAGCGGCCTAGAGAGATCGAAGAAGAAGTATATATGGGAAGATATATTTCTGAACTTGACAACCTTCACAAGTTTCAGAGTTGTGGTCCAAGAGATCGCTCACACTTGAGCAGCAATTCTTATTGAAGGATTTGGATATATAAAATCCAAATCTCCTTAAGCAGTTTAGGGAGTGCCAAGAGTGGATGTGGTTCACCAAAAGTGTTGTGGTTTTCCAAGGAACATTTGGTACGTGAATTCTATGCCAATGTGGCACACATCATGAAGGGAAACCAAAGTGAACATTTGAAGGTCATATTCGATCAAAGCTCTCAGAATACTTACTTATGGTTCGAGGAGGTAGATATAGTCCAGTACTTGGAGAAGCTTTCTATGGGTGATGCAGCTCGCCCTTGGCTAGATGAGATCTTGGGAACTCCAGGACCACCACCACCATGGATCACAACGGGGGTTTCCATGGCACTGGCCACCCTCAATTAGAAAAATGGTGGTAAACTTTTGTGTGCAACCGGTTATACCCGAGCGGGAATGAGAACAATCTCCCACTCCCCCGATCAGTTTTGGTGGCATCTACCATGGCCAGGTACCCAACCAATATGGGTGACATCATGTTGGACAACATTTTAATGGTTGTCTGAATAGGTGAAAGCTCACAGAATACATTACAGATGCAAAGGTAGACCCGGGGAACTTTGATACAAAGGTGCACGCCAAAAATCCCTTCTCGTGGTACTCTTTGCAAGGCGTTGGAAACCCAAAGTTCAAGGGTAAGGCAACTACCACTGGTGGCCAGTCTGATGAGCCAACAGTGGTGTCTATAGATTCAGTTGCTAAGCTTTCTACATCTCATATGCCTTCCATAGCAGCATGTCTTTCCACCAAGACAGCTAACATGCCACCACTTCGATCTTCTAGACCATCTACATCAGTTCTAGTGCCTGCCTCATCCACATATCCACTCGCTGCAGTGCGAGTCACCCAAACATTGGCGAGTCTCAACAACTGGATGCAGACTGCTAGTTCAAACATGTCTGACATATCCAGTGCTATTGCAGCACAGTCTTCTGCCCTGGCAGCATCACAGGTACCTCTGTCTGTAGAGGAAACATTGAAGAAGGTTCTGGAAAACCAGCAGACCATTATGGATGCTCTGGTGGCATATGGAGGACTCATTGAGAAGTTAGGAAACAGGTGAAGAAGATACGGAAATCTCATGGTTCAAAGAAATCAGTGGATCGTTTGAGGACAATGCTTTTTCTTATTCAGGGGGGTGGTCTATTTTGATTAGTTTGATATGACATTTCCAAGTAATAACTTTAATACTATTTTTATTTTATCTTTATTTTATCTTAAATTATATATATATTCCTCCCCCTCTCTTTTGATGTATATTTTATTCCCCTCGGCTTGTATTTTTATTTGTCTTCTTTTCAGTAGTTTATTTCATAGCTTCTTTAGTTTATTTTTCTTAGTAGTATAACTTCTTATTTACTTTGATAGCTTCTTTTTGATTTGGTATATTCTTTATATGTTTAAGTGAGCAATAATCCTTTTGTTTTCTTAATGCACGGTTCTTTCCAAAGGTGGTTTTTTTGTGAACCGGGTGGCTCTTTAGAACGATGAATAGCGTGAAAACTTTCTTAAGGGATTGAGTCCGCTTTTGATACTTAGGGAAAAACAGTAGTATTAATGAATAAAAAGGTTTAAGAATGCTTCACTTGGTACCAACACATTTAACTATGGCCTTATGGTTAAAAATAAGTTTTTGACAAGAAATAGCTATAATTAGTGACCTTCACTCTCTTGTGTTGACTTGAGCAATCATTGAGTGGTTTATTGAACCATAAGCGATTTTCAATCTTGAATATGGTTATTGTGGGCCCTAAACTCTATCCTCTTAACAATACAATTGTGTGAGAAGTGAGATTTTTGTTGCATGTCCAGGACCCATGCGAATGGTCTAGAACTTGCCCTAAATGTGTTTCTAGACAAAATTCTAGGTTTTGCTTGGCTTGAGAAGTGATTGTAGGCTCTCCTTGACCCGCTAAAAATTTTCCATATCCCACAAATGTTCCTATCCCTAGTCAACCTATTTGATCCTAAGACCTTTCTCATTTGATAGTCAGGTTACAAGCCTTTACCTATTTTGTAGTGACCCTCTTGTGGCACTCTAGCTTTCCTTATCACTCTTAAGAAGTAATTGGCTAAAACGTAAATTGTGGGGAGAGACAAGGAGTTTGAAAGAGGTATAAAGGCACAAAAAGAGAAGAAATGAAGAAAAGGATAGGCAAAGAAAAAGAAAGAATGAACAAAAGAGAATGCAAAATAGAAAGTGAATAAAGTGAAGAGTTGAAGGGATTCAAAGAAAAACAATGATGCAAAGCATGGAGAAAAAAAAAAGGAGAAAATAACCATCAAGTCCAAGAAAGAGCGATGTTTTGTCTCTCTAGTTCCCCCAAGGAAAAAGATAATGACTCAAAGAATCGGCAAAACATGATCCAAAAAGAGAAAAATGGAGTGCTTAAGGAAAGATGAACCCGTTTCTATTCCAACATTCCCGACCCCTGTCCAATAAGCCTTCATTACATTCCAAAAAAGCCCTACATGATTTCAAGCTGAGTGAGCTTACACTAGTGGTGATTTACATGATGGGCAACCGTATGGTATCTAGAGCCGTACTTGTGACATTCTTTTAAGAGAGATGAGAGAACCTTTCACAAAACCTTGAATTAAGTGCTACATTCTTAAGTGAGATATGCTAACATAGCATAGAGGAGGAGGAGTTTGGGATCCAAAATGACCTACATGAAAGAGCAAGCTCCCTTTATGAATAATGTTAACTCTTGATTCCCTAGTGTCACATTTGAACTATTGTACATGAAAAATCAAATCATTGCCTTGTTCATAATTCATAAGTGTTGTGGGTAATTGTTGGTCCCAATTGATGTGTGTTTTGGTCACCTTAGGATAGCTAAAATAGTTATTTTCTTATGGAGGCAGGAATTGCCTTATTTGCTTGAGGACAAGCAAAAGCTTAAGTTTGAGGGAGTTGATAAGTAGGAATTTTGACTACGTATTGGCACTCTTTTACTTTCGTTTTATCACAAAAATTGCTTAACGGTATTCCCAAAAACTGATGAGATGTGCTTACTTGCAAGACTATTCGAATATGATTCAACGAGATGAAAATCAACTCAAGAAGGAGTACTTTTTGACAACAACTAAAACAAAGAGAAAAGAGAAAAATGCGGACCGCCCAATATTGAGTGCGGCCGCAGACCATGCAGAAGCCTCTGATAAATTTCCTTTGCAAAGTGCGAGAGGATCAAAGAGGTGTGATTCTGGGACCAAGAAGAAGTGCGGACCACACTATTATTGTGTGCCTGCACTCAAAAATGTGCGGTCCGCAGAAGTATCTCATGTCAAGCTGAAGTTCAAAAGTGCGACCGCACTCAGAAATGTGTGGTCCACAAAATCTGAAGAAGTGCAGTTGCAACATAGAATTGTGCGACTGCAGAAGTCATTCCCGTCAAGCCAGCTTTAAAGTGCGGATCGCACACAGAATTGTGTAGCCGCAGAACCTCCGCATGAGAAATTTTGTCTGATAATATCATCTGTGTATAAATAGTCTTTTTTGTCCAAATTAGGTTAAGTTTGAACATCTGAAAATAGATAGTCGTTTTTCCTTTACTGCTTTGGGTAACATTGTAATAGTTTATCATTTTAACATTGGATTTTCTTCCCCTTATCATCTATTATGAGTTTAATCTTATTTTCTTCTTTAGTGTCTTCAATTTTCTCTATAGTAGCTACTTTATTAGCTAGGGTTGTGACCTAACCCTAGTGTGGGTACCTAATGGGTATTTATTTAGGGCTTGTTTGTGATTTGGTGAGTGATATTTAGCTTAGTTCTTTCTTGAATTTAAGAATTAATGGTTGCAAACAACATTGATTTATGCCTAATTTACTTAGTCTCTACTTGAGAAAGAGAGATTAAGTCTAGAAAAACTTGGCTAACAAGAAATTACAGTGAACTCAAGATATTGATAGCCCTAATTAGAGGGTTGAATCTAGAGATAGTAAGACCTATCTTGAGCATATAATACTTTGAAGAAAATAAAACATTTGGCTAAAAATGAGGCAGGAGTTTACCGCGATAAATATATTGGGAAAACAACCCCCGGATCGGTGTTTTGATGATTACAGTAGGTTCGTATTGTGAATTTGGACTTGGGTTATGCCCAAAATTATATTCGGAGGTCCCTAGAGTGATTTGAGTTATTTTGCCGAATGTTAGCAATTTGAATGTTTTGAAATTTCCTACGTTTGATAGTAAGTTGATTTTAGGGTTATTGGTTCGAAGTTTGATTGTGATACTTGGAATAGGTCCATCTTGCTATTTGAAACTTGTCTACAAAATTTGATGCAATCCAGAGATGGTTTGATAGGATTTGGACGCTTGGTTATGATTCTAGAGGTTCTTGAGTTTTCTTTTAAATTTCATGCATTTTGATGTCCAATTCGTAGTCCTAGATGCTATTTTGGTATTTTGGTCACACGAGCAAGTTCGTATGATATTTTTAGAATTGTATAGATATTTGGTTTGGAGCTCCGAGGGCTCGGGTGAATTTTGGACATGTTTTATACTCCCTCCTTTTAATTTATGTGAACCCATTTGACTGCGCACGGAGTTTAAGAAAAGAAAGAAGACTTTTGAACTTGTGGTGTAAAATGAGACACATATATTTTGTGTGGCTATAAATCATTGCATAATGGTGAATTGTTTCCAAATAAGAAAAGGGGTCATTCTTTTTGGCACGCGCCAGAAAAGGAAATAGGTTCACATAAATTAAAACGGAGGGAGTAATAGTGTCACGACCCAATTCCCAAACCCGATCGTGATGGCGCCTCACGTGAAGACAAAGCCAGACAGAACAACACAAACACCTCTTTTAAAGCAATTAATTAACATTAACACTTCTAACACATGCTTAATATAGCTAATAATGCGGAACAACGATAATAACCATCATGACATAACCCAAACCAAGGTGTCACAAGTTATGAGCTACTACAGAGTTTGTTATAAGTTTACAGAGTATAATATCTGATACAATAGTCTGAAGAGAACATGAATGATGTAAGATATGGGAGACAAGGGGTTGCGGACTTCAATAGCTACCTCGTAACTCCAACTCACTGCCTGGTCTGGAAGGAATCAGTATTCAGATGCGGACTCTGCTATGCCTGAATCTGCACATAAGGTGCAGGGAGTAATGGGAGTTCTCCGACCCAGTGAGTAATAATAATAAATAATAAACGAAGGCATGAAAACACATAAGTGCACAAGGCAATTCTATATCAGGCAGTAAATCACTTAAAGAAGTAAAACACTAGAGAGTCAAATGAAATCTCCATTTAAAAACAGGTAAGTCAGGTAAAACAACAAGTAAATGGTGAGTAGAAATATGCCCCTCAGGCCCAGCATCAATTGCTCAGAACAGTATCAGCCCCTCGAGCTCAGTCTCAGTCACTCAGCATAATATCAACCCCGCGGGCTCACTCTCAGATCATATGGGTATCCGCGCTCACTGTGGTTGTGCAGACTCCGGAGGGGCACCTTACGGCCCCGCTATATCAACATAAGGCCTGAAAGCCTTCTCACATCACTCATAAGGCCTGAAAGCCTCCTCACATCATTCACAAGGCCTGAAAGCCTCCTCACGTCACTAACAAGACCTGAAAGCCTCCTCACGTCACTCAAGCCACCTCGTGGCATATAAATGTATATCAGGCCCTCGGCCTCATATCACTCAGCATGTCCTCACATATGGTCCTCAGCCTGACTCAGTCTAGAAAACATCATAAGCCCCTCGGGCATCAATAAAATAGTAGTGCTCAGCCCAAACAACAATGGAAATATCATTTAAGTCTCAAAATTCAATTAAAGTGGCTGACTTTGTAAAACAGTATAATCAACAGGACTGAGTTCAAGTAGTATATCAAATAGTGAGGAAAAAGTGATAAAAATCCACGAAGGATTCAAGTAGTCGGCATGAAGACCAAAATATGACAATAAGCCCAAATCATGTTGATAACAAACACATCTCAGTCAAATATGTGGTTAAAATATCAATCGGGATGAACCATGTCACAATCCCCAATAGTAAATAACCCCGCACTTGTCATAAAGCGCGTGTTTCACCTCAATATAGCATTACGTTGTGCAAATTCGGGGTTTCAAACCCTCATGATATCATTTACTATCATTACTCACCTCAAGCTAGCCAAAATCCTAGCTCTCTATGCCCTTGCCATGCAAATCGGCCTCCTCGCATGCGAATCTGACCAAAACCACAACGAATACGTCACAATAGGCTAAGGGAACATAACCCAATCGAAAAGAATCGAAAAACATCAAAAATCACGAAATTTGCAAAACCCGAGCCCCGGTCCCACTTCTCAAATTGCAGAAAATTTTACATCAACGGATTCCTTATCTTGCCACGAGTCTATAAATATCAAGAACTCCCAAATCCGAGCTCAAATGATCCATCAAAACCCAATTTGAAATGCCAAAACTCAAGCCCTAGTTCTTCCCTCTTTTGATAAATTGTCATGAATTTCTAGGTTGTTTCAACAATTAAATCATGTTTTTAGGTCATAGAACTCACATCCAATCAATCCTAGTCAAATCCATCTTCAATTCCCGTCCAAAAGATATCAAGGATGTTCAAAAATGGAGGAAAAATAGCTTAGCTCGCGGAACAAAATGAACTTTTAAAACCCTTCTGCCCAGACATTTTTCGCCTCTGCGGTTTCCGCTTATGCGGAATTCTTTCGCTTCTTCGGCCATTCACTTAAATGCTCAGACGACTTCTGCGGTCAAGGTCCACATCTGCGCAATCCGCTCCTGCGGAAAATCATCCGCTTCTGTAGAAATCCCCCAATCACCAATATCCGCTTCTACGATGCCAACGTCGCATCTGTGGCACCGCAGATGCAGCTCCACGCCCGCATATGCGAAAAACCAACCTTCCAAGAAACTCGCACCTGCGATCCTCTTTACGCATCTGTGGAACTACATCAGCGGCCCTTTTTTGCAGATGTGGAAATACCAGAACCAACAAATTTCTCAAACAACACGTCCAAAATTCATCCCGATAACCATCTGAAACATCATTCAAACTTGCTCCGATCATCCAAACACCTCAACCAACACCAAAACCATCAAATTACATCGGATTCAAGCCTAAGTTCTTCTAAAACTCCCGAAACTCGCATTTGATCAAAAACCCGAACAAAACACCTCCGAATGACCTGAAATTTTTCACACACATCCCAAATCACCTAACGAAGCTACAACAATTCTCAGAATTCCATTTCGACCCTCGGATCAAAATCTCACCTATCAACAGGAATTCGCCAAAATACTAACTTCGCCATTTAAGCCTAATTCTACACCAGACCTCCAAAATCAATTCTGATCACGCTCCTAAGTCACAAATCATCTCCCGAAGCTAACTGAATTACGGTAAATCACATTCGAGCCCTGTAACTTATAAGTCAACATCCGGTTGACTTTTCCAAACAAAACCTTCCTTAAAGAGACTAAGTGTCTCATTTCCTACCAAAACCTGTTCAAACCAGCTCTATCATATATGATACAGATAATGAAGCATACAGAAGCTAAAAATAGGGAAAATGAAGTGGTAACTCACGTGAATGCGGGTCGGGTTGTCACATCCTGCCCAACTAAAACAAACGCTCGTCCTCGAGCGGGTCAAAAAATATACCTGAAGCCTCAAACATGTGAGGATATCTGCTCCGCATCTCCCGCTAGGTCTCCCAAGTAGCCTCCTCCACGGGCCGACCTCTCCATTGCACTTTCACCGAAGCTATATCCTTTGATCTCAACTTTCAAACCTGACGACCCAAAATAGCCACCGGCTCCACATCATAGGTCAAATCATCATCCAACTGAACCGTGCTGAAGTCTAATACATGGGACGGGTCCCCAACATACTTCCGGAGCATAGAAACATGAAATATCGGACGCACGCCTGACAAGCTTGGTGGTAAGGCAAGCTCATAAGCCACCTCCCCAATCCTCCTAAGTACCTCAAATGGCCCAATAAACTACAGACTCAACTTCCCCTTCTTTCCAAACCACATAACACCCTTCATGGGTGAAACCTTCTGCAAGACCTTCTCACCAACCATATAAGACACATCTCGAACCTTCCGGTCTGCATAACTCTTCTAACGCGACTGTGTTATACAAAGCCTCTCCTGAATTAGCTTCACCTTCTCTAAGGTATCCTAAACCAACTCTATCCCTAATAACCTAGCCTCGCCGGGCTCGAACCAACCAACTAGAGATCTACATCGTCTCCCATACAATACCTCATACAGAGCCCTATGAATGCTCGATTGATAACTCTTGTTGTAGGCAAACTCGGCAAGCGGCAAAAACTCATCCCAAGAACCTCCAAAATCAATAACACAGGCACGCAACATGTCCTACAATATCTGAATTGTACGTTCGGACTGCCCGTCCGTCCGAGGATAAAATGATATGCTCAACTCTACATGCGAACCCAACTCTCGCTGAAATGTTCTCCAGAACTGAGAAGTAAACTGAGTACCTCTACCTGAGATAATAGACATTGGAACACCATGCAATAGAATAGTCTCCCGGATAAAGATCCATGCCAGCCCCTCCGAAGAATAGGTAGTACAAACCGAAATGAAGTGTGCGGACTTGGTCAGCCGATCCACAATCACGCAAATCGAATCAAACTTTCAAAGTCCGAGGAAGACCACTCACAAAATCCATAGTGATCTTCTCCCACTTCCACTCGGGAATAATCATCCGCTAAAGTATGCTGCCTGCTCTCTGATGCTCATATTTCATCTACTGACATTTGAGATACCGAACCACAAATCCTACAATGTCTTTCTTCATTCTTCTCCACTAATAATGCTACCTCAAATCCTGATACATCTTCGCGGCACCCGGATGAATGAAATACCGCGAGCTATGGGCCTCCTCCAATATCAACTCCCAAAGCCCATCCATATTGGGCACACAAATCCGGCCCTGCATCCTCAACACACCAACCTCACCAATAGTCACGTCTCTGGCATCATCGTGCTGACCCTGTCCTTAAGGACAAGCAAATGCGGATCATCATAATGGCGCTCTCTGATGCGATCATATAAGGAAGACCAAGAAACCACACAAGCCAACACCCGACTAGGCTCCAAAATATCTAGTCTTACCAACTGATTGTCCAAGGCCTGAACATCAACTGCAAAGGGCCTCTCCTCCACTGGAATATATGCCAAACTCCCCATACTAACTGCCTTTCGGCTTAAAGCATCGGCCACTACATTGGCCTTCCCCAGGTGATACAGAATGGTAATATCATAATCCTTAAGTAACTCTAGCCACCTCTACTACCTCAAATTAAGATCCTTTTGCTTGAACAAATACTAAAGATTGCGATGATCGATGAATACCTCACAAGATACACCATACAAGTAGTGCCTCCAAATATTCAGAGCATGAATTATAGCAGCCAACTCCAAATCATGTGTATGGTAGTTCTTCTCGTGGGGCTTCAACTGACGAGAAGCATACACAATAACTCTATCCTCCTGCATCAATATACATCAGATCCCAACTCTTGAAGCATCACAATATACATTGTAAGAACCCAAAGTTGATGGCAAAACCGATACTGGAGCTGTGGTGAAAGTTGTTTTGAGCTTCTGAAAGCTCTCTTCGCACTCGTCCGACCATACAAATGAACCACCCTTCTGAGTCAACTTGGTCTAGAGCGATGCAATAAAGGAAAATCCCTAAACAACCCGGCGATAATAACCTGCCAAACCAAGGAAACTACGAATCTCTGTGGTTGAGGTCGGTCTAAGCCAACTCTACACCGCCTCTATCTTCTTCGGGTCGACCTGAATACCCTCGTTGGACACCACGTGCCCCAAGAAAGCTACTGAACTAAGCCAAAACTCACACTTGGAGAACTTTGCATAAAGTGTCTCCTCCCTCAATCTCTGTAATACAACTCGCAAATGTTGCGCGTGCTCCTCCTGACTATGCGAATACACCAGAATATCATCAATGAAAACAATAACGAACGAATCCATATAAGGCCGAAATACACTATTCATCAAATGCATGAACACTGCTGGGGCATTACTCAGCCCGAAAAACATGACAAGAAACTCATAGTGCCCATATCTAGTCTTGAAAGTAGTCTTAATAATATTTGAATCCCTAATCTTCAACTGGTGAGAGCCCGAACGGAGATGAATCTTGGAGAACACCCTCGCTCCCTGAAGCTGGTCAAACAAATCATCAATGCGAGGTAGGGGATACTTGTTCTTCATTGTTACTTTGTTCAATTTCCTGTAGTCAATGCACATTGTCATGGTGCCATCCTTCTTCTTCACAAACAAAATCGGTGCACCCCACGGTGACACACTAGGCCGAATGAACCCCTTATCTAGGAGTTCCTGAAGCTGATCCTTCAATTCTTTCAACTCTGTTGGTGCCATACGATATGTCAGAATGGAAATGGGCTGAGTGACCAGCACCAGTTCAATACCAAAATCGATATCCCTGTCTGGAGGCATGCCCGGTAGGTCTGCAGGAAATACATCGTAAAATTCCCTCACATCTGGAACAAAACCAATCTAGGAGTCTCGGCTCTAACATCCCTCACAAACGCCAAATATGAAAGGCGACCCTTCCCAACCATACGCTGGGCCTTTAAGAATGAAATCACCCTGCTAAGAACATAATCAGTCACACCACGCCACTCAATCCTCGGTACATCCGGTATAGCCAAAGTGACTATCTTAGCATGACGGTCTAGAAGAGCATGACACAGAGATAACCAGTCCATGCCCAAAATAACATCAAAATCCACATGCTCAATAGCAATAGATCAACTCGGGTCTCCAGAAACGCATTAGTCACCAAATATGATCGGTACACATGGTCTACAATAATAGTATCGCCCATCGGGGTAGATACATGAACAGGTAAAGCAAGACACACTCGGGACGTACCCAAATAATAAGCAAAATATGAGGACACATAAGAATAGGTGGAACAGGGATCAAATAAGATTGAGGCATCTCCGTGGCAGAGTAAAATAATACCTGTAATGACAGCATCTAAAGCAATGGCATATGTCCTGAACTGAAGAGCATAAAAATGAGCCTGACCACCACCTGATCGACCTCCACCTCTGGGGCGACCCATGGCTACCTAACACTCACCCCTAGCTGGTAGGCCGGGTACTGAAGAAATTGGTCTGGAAGACGAGGGCTGACCCCTTTGCTGATATGTTCTAGCAGTACGATGAGGACACTACCTCTACATTTACCCAAACTCTTCACACTCATAACAACTCCCAGGTGTTGGAGAATGGGACAGAAGGGAACCCCTCATGCCGGAGTGACTAGATGATGTACTCGGCCTAGAAAAACCCTGAATAGACAGGGCATGAGATGAACTATATGCCGGAAGAGCGTTGAGTGAAGGCTGACTCTGCTGAGAACCATGATAACCACGACCCGAAGATGCACTGCGATACTCGGGACGAGGCGACTGAGCGGGTATGAAAGAATGACCCCTACCATGCTGGAACTGGCTCCTCAAAGGAGCGCCACTGTAACTGCCAGAACCTCGAGGCCTCTTGGCCCCCCTCTCCTCTCAATCATGACGGTGAACCGCCTCAATCTATCAAGATATATCAACCACCTCCTTGATAAAGAACCCAATACTCTCTCTCTAGTCATAAAAACACGGAGATGGTAGTTAAGGACATCAACAAATCTCCTGATCTGCTCATGATCCGACGGTACCATCCAAACGGCATGACGAGACAACTCTTAAAACCTTATCTCATACTGAGACACAGTCATATCTCCATATCGTAGCTACTCAAACTGCCTGCGTAGCTCCTCTCTGCGGGGCTACGGTACATACTTCTCTAAGAAGAGAGTGGAGAATTCCTGCCAAGTCAAAGGTTCTGCACCAGTCATCCTACGCCTCTCATACACCTCCCACCAAGTGAAGGAAGCCCCAGTAAACTAAAAGGTGGTAAAAGCCACACTACTAGACTCGAGAATCCCTGCTATACGGAGCATCCACTGACATCTTTCAAGAAAACCCTAGACATCCTCGCCCTCAACACCACTGAATGTCGGAGGCTGGAGTCTACCAAACCTCTCAAGACGACGCTGCCCATCCTCAGGCATAGCTGGAACCCTGAACTCCTGCACTAGTGCAACTGGCTGTGCTGGAGGTGCCTCTGGAGTCTGTAATCCCTGCACTACCTGCTCAGGTGTGCGAGTAGTGGGGGTCTGATTGCCTCCCCCGGCCTGTGAAGTAGTTGCTGCTGTGGTGGCTGAAACTGCCTGAGCCAGGCCGGTGCAAACTGTCAAAATCTGAGCCAAGGCCTCCTGAAGACCCAGAATCACAATAGGCACAATTGGTGCCTGAATTGGTGCTGCTGGAGACTGGTCCTGAGCTGGGGCAACTGGAGAATCCAGAGGTGCTACCCCTGCTACTCTGCCTCTGCCACGACCGCATCCACAGACTCTAGTGGCCTCAGTGGGTGGTACTGGTGGTCGTTTGTCACGACCGGTAGCTCGTGTCCTCACCGTCTATGAGGATAGAATAAAGAGAAACTTAGTACTCTGATCAACAAGTTCGCACGACAAGAATTTCAAGAATGTGAAGTTTTCCTAAAGGTTCTGCAGCCTCCCGAGCATAAGTACTCATGTCTCCGTACCGATCCGCGAGACTCTACTAAACTAGCTCATGACTTGTGAGACCTAGTAACCTAGACTGTGATACCAACTTGTCACGACCCAATATCCAAATTCGGTCATGACGGCACCTCTCGTGAAGACAAGGCCAGCCAGAAAAATGCAAACACCTCTTTTAAATCAATTAAATAACATTAATAATTCTAACACATGCTTGATATAGCCAATAATGTGGAACAACGATAATAACAAGGGAAACCATCCTGACACAGCCCAAACCGGGGCGTCAAGAGTCATGAGCTACTACAGAGTTTGCTATAAGTCTACAGAGTATAATATCTGATACAATTGTCTGAAGAGAACATAAATGATGTAAGATAGGGGAGACAAGGGGCGGCGGACGTCAACATCTACCTCGTAACTCCAACTCGCTGCCTGGTCTGGAAGGAATCAGTGCTCAGGTGCGGACTCTGCTACGCCTGAATCTGCACACAGGGTGCAGGGAGTAATGTGAGTACTCCGACCCAATGAGTAATAACAATAAATAATAACCAAAATCATGAAAACACATAAGTGCACAAGACAATTCTATATTAGGCACTAAATCACTTAAAGAAGTAAAATAGTAGAGAGTCAAATGAAATTTCCTTTTAAAAACAGGTAAGTCAGGTAAAACAACAAGTAAATCGTGAGTAGAAATCTGCCCCTCGGGCCCAGTATCAATTGCTCAGAACAGTATCAGCCACTCGGGCTCAGTCTCAGTCACTCAGCATAATATCAGCCCTCGGGGTAACTCTCAGATCATATGGGTACCCGTGCTCACTGTGGGTGTGCAGACTCTAAAGGGGCCCCTTACGGCCCAAGCGCTATATCAACATAAGGCCTGAAAGCCTTGTCACATCACTCATAAGGCCTGAAAGCCTCCTCACATCACTCACAAGGCCTGAAAGCCTCCATACGTCACTCACAAGGCCTGAAAGCCTCCTCACGTCACTCAAGCCACCTCGTGGCATATAAATGTATCTCAGGCCCTCGGCCTCATATCACTCATCATGTTCTCACATATGGCCCTCGGCCTCACTCAGTCCAGAAAACATCATAAGCCCCTCGGGCATCAATAAAATAGTAGTGCTCAGTCCAAACAACAGTGGAAATATCATTTAAGTCTCAAAATTCAACTAAAGTGGCTGACTTTGTATAACAGTATAATCAACAGGACTGAGTTCAAGAAGTATATCAAATAGTGAGGAAACGGTGATAAAAATCCACGAAGAATTCAAGTAGTCGGCATGAAGCCCAAAATATGGCAATAAGCCCGAATCATGTTGATAACAAACACATCTCAGTCAAATACGCGGTAAAAATATCAATCGAGGTGGACCAAGTCACAATCCCCAGTAGTAAATAACCCCGTGCTCGTCATAAAACGCGTGTTTCACCTCAATATAGCACTATGTTGTGCAAATCCGGGGTTTCAAACCCTTCGGATATCATTTACTATCGTTACTCACCTAAGCTAGCCAAAATCCTAGCTCGCTATGCCCTTGCCTCGTGAATCAGCCTCCTCGTACATCGAATATGACCAAAACCACAACAAATACGTCACAATAGGCTAAGGGAACATGACCCAATCGAAAAGAATTGAAAAACATCAAAAATCACTAAATTTGCAAAACCTGATCCCCAGGCCCACTTCTCGAATTCCAAAAAAATTTACATCAACGGATTCCTTATCTCTCCAGGAGTCTATACATATCAAGAACTTCAAAATCCGAGCTCAAATGACCCATCAAAACCCAATTGAAATCCCAAAACTCAAGACCTAGTTCTTCCTCCTTTTGATAAATTTTCATGAATTTCTAGGTTGTTTCTACAACTAAATCATGTTTTTAGGTCATATAACTCAGCTCCAATCAATCCCAGTCAAATCCCTCTTCAATTCCCATCCAAAAGCTCTCAAGGATGTTCAAAAATGGAGGAAAAATAGCTTAGCTCGTGGAACAAAATGAACTTTTAAAACCCTTCTGCCCAGACATTTTTTGCATCTGTGATCCAAGTACCGCTTTTGCGGAATTCTTTCGCTTCTTCGGCCATTCACTTAAATGCCCGGACCGCTTCTGCGGACTCCATTCCTGTGGAAAATCATCCGCTTTTGCAAAAATCCCCCAATTGCCAATATCCGCTTCTACGATGCCAACGCCGCATCTGCGGCACCGCAGATGCGACTTCACACCCGCATCTGTGAAAAACCAACCTTCCAATAAACTCTCACCTACAATACCCTTTTCGCATCTGCAGAACCGCATCTACGGCCCCTTTTCCGCAGATGCGGAAATACCAGAACCAGCAAATTTCTGAAACAACACAAGTCTAAAATTCATCCCGGTAGCCATCTGAAATCACCCCGAGGCCAGCGGGACCTCAACCAAAAGTGCCAACACTTCCTAAGACATCCTTCAAACTTGATCCAATCATCCAAACACCAAAACCATCAAATTACATTGGATTCAAGCCTAAGTTCTTCTAAAACTCCCGAAACTCGCATTTGATCAAAACCCCAACCAAAACACCTCTGAATGACTAGAAATTTTGTAAACACATCCCAAATCACCTAAAAAAGCTACATCAACTCTTGGAATTCCATTCCGACCCTCGGATATAAATCTCACTTATCAACCGAAATTCGCCAAAATACTAACTTCGCCAATTCAAGCCTAATTCTACACCGGACCTCCAAAATCAATTCTGATCGCGCTCCTAAGTCACAAATCATCCCCTGAGGCAAACCGAATAAAGGAAATCACATCCGAGCCCTATAACTCATAAGTCAACATCCGGTTGACTTTTCCAAGCCAAACCTTCCTTAAAGAGACTAAGTGTCTCATTTCCTACCAAAACCTCTCCAAACCAGCTCTATCACATACGATACGGATTATGAAGCATAAAGAAGCTGAAAATGGGGAAAAATAAGCGATAAATCACATGACGACGGGTCGGGTCATCACAAAGAGCTTTTAGCTGGATCAGGTTTGCTATTGTGTTGAAGCTTCATGTGTTGCAATTGCAAACACCAGCATCGCAATTGCGATCTTAGCAATGGTTCTCCGGTGTTGCATTTTCAATACCTGGATCGCAATTGCGAAGTAGTACTTGAGCTGGGTAGTTTCGCATTTGTGACCATTTCGTGGCATTTGCGATGGGAACAGGCTTTGCAAATATGAAGCCAATGTCGCATTTGCGACTTGCACTTTAGGATGTCAGTGTCACAATTGCGAGTCCTTCTTCACAATTGCAAGGATTTTCATTGCAACCCTAGTGGTGCAACATCTACACCTGAAGAAAAGTGCTGGAAAGTCAGGATTTGATCTCAATTTTCTCATTGTAGAACCCTAGACTCGGTATAAGGCAATTTAGAGAATAGATACTCACCTACAATCACTGGGTAAGTGATTTTGATCTATTTTCAACAATATTATATGATTATACATGAGATTTAACATCAAATTCATGAGAATCTAGCATAAATTTTGGGGATTTTTGTCTATGTTTTGAAAAATAAAAATTTTGGATTTGAGAGTTTAATTAGGGTTATGGAGAGTTAAGATCTACTCTTGGACTCGGGTTTTGATCATGTAGGCCCAGGGTTGACTTTTGTTGTATTTTTTCAAATTCATTAAAGATTGAATCTTTTTCACATTTGGATAGTTTCTAAAGCTTATTTTGAATTATTTGAACTATATTTAGCTAGATTTGACTGGTTTGGAGGCTAATTATAAAAAAAACTCGTGGTTGAGTGTTGATTTGATTGTGGGAAGAGGTAGGTGATGTGTCTAAACTTGACTTGATGAAATTAGGACCCGTCGAGCTATTATCTATGTGAATTTTGTGGGAAAACAGCATATATGCGAGGTGACGAGTGTATATGAGTCGTCGTGAGATTTAACTTGCAGGATTGGACAATTTATATCTATGTCTTTGTTATCCCACGTTATCTCTTGTTATATGCTTTAGTTGTTGCATGTTTCTACTTGGCATTTATGTTTTACATGTTAACTTATTACTTAATTGCTATTTGCTTGATTTTGTTTATTTCTTACTCAATAATTTGCTTACCCACTAATTGCTCCTACTTGCCTTATTTTAATATTTTCATTGTCACATGTTTTACCGTCTTTTGTTGTTCTTCTATTATTTCATGTACTATATTATGTTATTTCATGTTAGCCATTTAGCTATTCTTGTAATGATGAGTTGATGAGGTTTGGGATATCGAGATGCTGGATATTCTCTGTTGTATTGGTGGTCCTTAAATGTTCTGTATGCTTCATCTTCTTTTGTTGGTGTTGAGTTGTTTATGATAATGTATTGATATCATGGGATTCGGGTTGAACACCACAAAGGAATTGAAATGATATGATATGACGAGATAAGGATGAAATATGATATGAACAGATGATGATATAGTGGGATCGAGTTACGAACCACAACGAATTTGATGCATTATAATTGTTTGTGTCTGTAGAGATTGTTCTCGGTATTGTGATATTAGATTCGATATTATATTATTTTGGGGACTTTTGGTAGTTGACCTACGGGTCCGATTATTTGAGTTTACTATTTTATTTCAATTCCTGCTTCTATTATTATTGTTTCGTACATGTTATTTATTAGTAACTTGCCATAGCCTCCTCACTACTTTGTCTAGGTTAGGCTCGGCACTTACAGAGTACATGGTCCAGTTGTACTCATGCTACATTTTTGCACTTCTTGTGCAGAAACTAGTGTTTGTCCCAACGGCGCGTAAGGAGACTGCTCGGATTCAGTTGTCTTCGGAGACTTGAGGTAGAGCTACTAGAGTTTGTAGTCCCTCAAGTCCCCTTCTTCATTTTTTACTATTTATTTTGTTTCAAATAGTTGTACTTTATTTTAGATCGTATTTATAGTATTCTAGTTGCTCATGTACTTGTGACTCCAGATTTCTAGGAGTAGTCTAGCACCATGATATTTATATTAATGATGTCTTCATTTTAGAGTTTCATTATTAATCATCATCACCTGGTTATCATTGTTAAAATTGGTTATTTAATTATCTAATATTCGTTTGTCAAGCAAGTAGATGTTAGGCGCAATTACGGCCTCGATGTCAGAATTCTGGGCCGCGATAGATTTGAACTCGAATTTGGGAACTAATTATATATTTAAACTCACTAGGCTATGGGTCAATGTTATCTGATCTTATCTGAACTTTTGAGAGTTGATTAAAGATCAAAATTTTATTATTTGGAGTTGATTCCTATTGCTTTATTTAACTTCTTTGAGTATTTGTGGCTAGATTTTGAGCATTTGAAGGCAGAGATAATGAAAAAGGCATTTTGGAAGGTTGACGTTGATTTCGGATAAGGTAAGTATCCTGGCTAACTTCGACCTGGGGATTTTTCTTAAAAAATGGACCTATGTGTTACATGCTACATTTTTTAAGGTAGCATAAATACGAGTTGATGAGCGTATATGCGGGCACCAAAGTCAATTCATAGCTGGAGTAGTTATTAGGTTTTTCTAGGCCTTGTTCAATTACATGTCTCTACTTGTTGCATATTTCATATATTGTATAACTACCTGAACATCTTATCAATGTTAGGATAATGTTATAGGTATCCTTCATATACTAGTATAACATTACGCATTTCATGTTGTCGCGCCCCAACCTCGGGAGGCGTGATCGGCGCTCAATTGAGTGAACCCAACTGAGCAAGCCTTACTGACACTCTCTACCAAACTCAAGATGGTTAAGGAATCCGGCTTTCGAATAATTACATAATAGCAAACTTAAGCATTCAACATTGTTAGTTCATTTATATATCACAAGTCTTAAATCTTGGTTACATTTCCAAGATTTTTATACAGACATTGCTTAGATGAACTGAAGAATAGAGTTGTAACACAGATCATTAACCCAACCAACATATCCCACACAACGTCCACGGAGCCTCTATGGATAAAAAGACTAATTATGACAACATCGGCAACAAGGCCCCGGCTATAACTCAAAAGTGGAAGTCTACAACAAAAGATGTATAACATAACCCCTTGAAGGAAAAACGGGCTCACCAAGTCTATGAGAGGAGGACACTCTGCTACGCGCGATCGACACTGTCCACTATAGAGCCACCTACATTCATTTAAAAAAATATAGCACCTCCGGAAAAAGCGACGTTAGTACCATGGAATAGTACTAGTATGTATAACTAAATACCATCTAGTTAGAAAGAACTTTCATACAAGAATAAGAATCACAAGAATAACTTAAACGATCACCATATTATCAAATAAAAGAATCATATAATTTTCACATCATTTTCCGTATCTTTTAGTTTGGGGCATTTCACACTATTCATCACTGTTCACAATACCACTGCTATCTTGAGCAGAGTCCAATCTCGACCTAGTCGGCTAGGTTGCCTCAATTGAGACATATACTTCAGTCAAATCTCATTTTCCTTTTTTCCAGAATTCATTCACAATACCACCGTTATCTTGAGTGGAGTCCGATCTTGGCCCGATCGGCTAGGCCGCCTTACCAAGGCGTTGTTCCCTTCTCATTAATCGTTTCATTTCACAGCTATCATTTCATAGACACTTGGGGACATAACTTTATCACATCATTCTTGGCACCATGTCGTATTTAACATCGTTCCCAATTTCAATATTTGCTTTGCTATTTAGGACAGTAGGTGCACACAAGAGCAATTTAAATTGTCAGCATAGATAAGATTTCACGTAGATGGCACAATGCTGCAACTTAATCTAAATTTGAGGTCCAAGCAATTCAATACATAATTCATATCTTTTTCCCTTTTTCAAGTTATCAAGATAGCACGTTGATCATGTTGAGACACATTTTTCACGCATATAAGGTTACAATACCAATTCATGTAAAATAACAATCGATGCAACAATTTAACTTTAATCTTACCATATTCACACAAACATTGATGAAGCTCAATTTCTAAAAGATGGGGTTTTAGCCATACATACCTCAATATAGCTTTCCTTAATCCCTACAGAATTTCGGATCTCTTAGCACTTCGATCTGTTGAAAAAGAATTACAAATTGAACTAAGAATTAGGGACAAGATTAGTATTCTAGCTCGTTTGAGCATATTATCAAGCATTAGGAGTGTATTGTGATCTTGGGTCCTTTTTGAAAGAAATTTCTTCAATGATATATCCTCATTGTTATCTCTTTAGTTCTCATCATTTCCATACCCCATTATCTTTTATGCATGCATAGTTATTAGCCCTTTTTACTCTAGAGCTCAATTGCTAACCACTTATCTTAAATAGAAATTTCGAAATTGCAGATTATGGAACAAGTTCTTACCTTTTTAGAGTGAAGACCTAGCAATTCTCTTGACAATGTTCAAGGTTTTGGGGTAAGAGTTAAGGTGGGGATTAGATGATGGTCACTCCTTCTCTCTCTCGAAATCCTCTCCTCACTCTATTTTCAGTATAAATAACATAGAGAAGGTCGGATGGGGTGTTTTTAATGGAATGGGGTCGGGTTTTAAAAATTAAAAAATAGGAGCCTGACTCAAATCTGCGATCGCAAATCTGACAGGCAGCCCGCATAATCGACCGCAAAATGCTCCCCAAAATCTGAAGACACTATTTGGGTATGTGACAGAAATGCGGTCCGCATACTCGTTCTTTGGTCGCATAATGCACCGCAGAAGTGCTCCTTACAAAATTCCAAGGGAATTATGCGATGACTATGTGGTTCGCATATCGATTATGCGAATGCATAATTGACCGCATAGTTGACCTTAAATTGACCAACACACTATTTCACTCTGCATCGACTATGCGATCCGCATAGCTGTTATGCGACTGCATTCTCGACCACATAATCGCACTTTTTCGAAAAATATTATTCCTTAACTTTTTAATGCATAGATCAGTCCAAAAAGTCTGAACTTGGCACTACAAGCTCTCGGGTTTTAAGTAAAAATTTTCACGGGGCCTTACACATGTACTTGTCTTACATGGTAGAACTGCGTAGTCATATATTGTTGCCTTATATGCAACATGCTAGCATATAAATTTGGTACTCATTATTCATTTGAGTCTATTTGGGCATGCAGAATCACGTTCCTGTATTATGGAATTTGTTTTGTTGTGTTAATTTGTTCGAGCATATGAATTTACGTGTTGATTACGTGAATTTAGAATTGTCACTCTAGAGTCACTAAACACCAAAATCTCGCAGGTAATATACGCGCATGGTTGCGAACACATGAATTTTTATCCATTCAAGTAGAAATGAATAGGGATTCCAACATAATATTTACTATAAGATATGGTAGAGGAAACACAAGAACTACTGCACCTGACATAGTAGAGTCATTTGTGGAGTATTACCAGACCTACTAGGCACAAAAGGCACAAGCAGAACAATAGTATGTAATGCAACTGTAAAGAAGGGCATGTGGTTTCAGTAGAACAAAGGAGAATGCTGACAGCAGAATTAAGTATTCTGGAAACGAAGGAAGCATTATGGGATATTGCAGGGGACAAAGCACCAGGACCTGATGGATATGGAAGTGAGTTCTTCAAGGAATGCTGGGACCAAATTAAAGAAGACTTAACAGCAGGAGTGCTAGAGTTCTTCAGAGCAGGGAAACCACTGAAAGTTTGGAACACCATAGTTCTTACATTTATCCCAAAGTCAGATCATGCAGATACAGTAGGTGACTACAGGCCAATTGCATGCTGCAATACTATATACAAAATAGTGTCCAAAATGCTCTCTAACAGGTTGAAGATGGTCTTACCAGATAAAATCTCACCCAACCAAAGTGAATTTTTACCTGGTAGAAACATAGTACAAAACATCCCCATATAACAAGACTTGGTGAGGCTCTACAACAGGAAGCAAACAACTAAAAGTTGCCTGATTAAAATAGACTTCAAGAAAGCATATGGTACAGTAGAGTGGGATTTTGTAGAGGAGATAATACATGCCATGGAGTTTCCTAAAAAATACATCAAATGGGTCATGAATTGTATTACAACTTTGCACTACTCTATAGCTATAAATGGAGGAATGTGTGGCAATATTAAAGGGGAAAGAGGTCTGAGGCAAGGGGACACAATATCCCCATTACTATTTGTTATATGCATGGAGTACTTCACTATGATAATGGGAGTAGTATCTAACATGAGGGATTTGGATATCATACCAAATTTAGCAGTCTGAAGCTCAACCACCTATGCTTTGCTGATGATGTCCTACTTTTCAGCAAAGGGGATTTCCAATCAGTATATCTGTTGCTTAAGGGATTAAAGACATTCTCCAACACAACTGGGATATGCACAAATGCCACGAAATCAAATATATTAAGTGTAGATATGAACCCTCAAAGTCTTAATGACCTTAATGAAATGACTGGATACAAAAAAGGAACACTCCCATTCAGATACCTTGGGGTGCCCATTTTAGCTAAGAGAATCTCAAAAATGGACTGTGAAGTTCTGCTAGACAAAATGACAGCAAAAATTAAAGTTGGGGTACCGGGAATCTTTCCTATGTTGAGAGAGTGCTGCTTTTCCACTCTATACTTCTTCACCTTCATAGTTATTAGTCCTCCATATTCATATTGCCAAAGCAGGTGCTTATACTCGCTACTACAATATGTAGGAATTTCCTCTGGGATGGAAAAGTTTTCACAAACCGACATCATCTAGTGGCATGGGACATTGTTTGCAGGGACAAGAAAGAGGGTGGATTAGGGATCACAGATTGCATTAATGGAATGAAGCAACAATTGTTAAATATATATATGAAATGTGGCACAGAAAGCTCACAACTCATGGGTGAAATGGATAAGCAACATATACTTAAAGGCATGGTGGAAATGCATACGTCCAATTGATTGTTGTTGGTATCGGAAGAAGATATGTAAAATTAGAGATGAATTTGAACCTGGATTCATATAGAACGGATGGTAGAATATAAATGGACAATACACTGTGAGAAGTGGGTACAATGGAGAATGGAAGTTAAAGAAGCATGGCCATGGGGAAGATGGGTGTGAAGCAAGTTGAAAATGCTCAGCACAATTTTATATGTTGGCTCACTATGCACCAAAGGATGATGACCAAATCTAGACTATGCCATCTAGGAATAAGTGAAGATGATAGATGCCCAATATGTGGAATACATGAGGAAACTACAAAGCATCTGTACTTTTAATGTCCCTTCTCTAAAATATGCTTACAGAAGGTACTATTGTGGCTAAGGATACATATACAACAAACTGATATAGCTGGTATTTGAAGACGAATGGCCAGAATCGCTAACGGGAAGAGATCCAGAGAAGTGATGCTGGCTATAGTAGCAACACTTGTCTACTTGATATGGAAGGCTCGCAACAATGCAGTGTGGGAGTATAAATTACCAACTACGGGTAATAAAGCAGATCAAGTAAATATGCAGAATGAGGAAGATAAATTTTGTAACTAAAAACCTGAGTGTTAGAGAAAAGAAATGGATAGACAGAGTAATTAGATAAGAGAGATACAGGTTTATATTTCTGTATGAGGATGGCTTTGTGGCTGGCTTTTGATACATTATTTTATTATTTTGTTATCTCTTGTTGGGAAAAAGTATAAATAGAAAAGAGAAAGGGAAGAAATAAATAGAAAGGAAAGAAATAAACCATGTAGCAGTATATAGTGTTGAATCAATAAATTTTTTTCTTCACCAAAAGAAATGAATAGGGATGTCTCATCTTTGACATAAAATAATATACGTAGTTTACAGAAAGAAGTACATGTTACACACTTTTAGAAAAAAGATTAAAGTAGAGTTACGATTTTGCCCTTTTCATACATCCCAACTCTCATTTATTTATATAATTATATTGTAATTATAGAATAACTTCTGATGTTTATATTTTATTATTTCATTAGACTATTATAAAAGTATATGCATATTATGCTTTGGTATAAAATATTTTTACGAATTAAAAATGTTCGATCCCATTTGAATAGATGGACATTGACTCGAGCCTAGATTTCATTTATTGGATTAGATGAAAAACAAACAAATGAATTCAACTTCATCAATAGATGGACATTGACTCGAGCCTCATTAAATTTTTGGAATGAGGCACGGATTGCCCCAAACACCACTCCATGATCTCTTCTAATTGGTCCAATTCTCCTAGCACATAATACTATACAGATTGTAACTTATAGATGCCAAAACAACTGGAATTGGGCAGCTATCCCATTCCAATTACCTGATAATCTCAGAATCACTATTAATAGGATCCATGTCCCAACATACACTCACACAGTAGACACTATATATTGGGGCCTCTCCACTTGAGGTTTTTTCACTACCAATTCAATGTACTTAAAGCTACTTCAACATGATTTAATCCTGTATGCAAACATACCTCCACACAATTGGATTTGGAAAATACAAATACCTCCCAAATTTAAAACTTTTCTTTGGCTAATAATGCACAATAAATTACCAACATCAAAATACCTACACTATATTGAAATATTCCAAGCGATATTTGTAGACCATATCACACAACCAGAATCTACCGCTCATCTCTTTCTACATTGTCTAGTCATAGTCCTTATATGGCACCAACTGGGCATGACTCACATTACTAACTCCATACTTCCAAATAATCACTCAAATCAATAGATAGTTCAACTAATCAATAAAAATACAATTCACATGCCTCACCTTATTAATGCAAAAACCTTTACGGCATACACATTATGGCATATTTGGATAAATCGAAACAATAACCTTTTTAACAATGTGACAAAGAGATTTTTACTAAGGCAAATAATCAATAGTGTGTTAGAATTCAACTACTTGGTTGCCAAATTATCCCAAAAAAGGAATTATGCAGCGCAACATATTAGCTGGATACCACCGAAGCCCAATTTTTATAAACTAAACACGGATGGGGCTATGTCCTCATCAACTCGCAAAGCAGGTATGGGAGGGGTTATACGTAACTGCCAAGGACGCTGGATAATAAGGTTTGTTGGTAACTTGGAAAATGCAAATACCATCCAAGCAGAATTTTTGGCGCTATACTTTGTATTGGAATTGGCACATAAACGCAATTTGGTGCCCCTAGAAGTTAACATTGATGTTATGCAGGTATTCCATATGTTACATTGTGATAATATGCATTATGCTAACTTGATCACTGACTGCAGGTACCTCCTGGGCTAGTTGCGTAATGCCATCGTGGAGCACACCTAAAGGGATAGCAACAAGGTGGCTGATGGTTTAGCTAAAGTTGGATGCAATTTATCAACAACAACTAAACCATTATTTTTTTAAGAACCACTGGATTTTGTTAAAAAAAAATTGCGGAAGGACCAAACTGGTGTCCCTCGTATAAGGAAGACACAATGCGCAGTGCAACAAATGGTTGATGACCACCAGGCTTTGTGCCACAAAAATATCGACAATATGTGCATGGCTGTTTCAAATAGCCCTTTTGTAATAGATACTCAAGATAGGGCACCTAATGTTTCTACTACTATTTCCTGCATACCAAACAACTTTGATATGGACGCATTACTAGAATTTTGAGAAAAAACGACCAAACTTCAGCGACCAAAGTTGGTCTGTCAAGGAAAGCAACCAAAGTTGGTCGCTAAATTGGCGAAAATAATAAAATAATTATTTGATATACATTAGCGACCAAGGTTGGTCGCTACTTGGTCGCTAATTTCATCAAAATATTGACCGGACTGGCCAGACTCGCTTGGACAAAGGTATACTGAGATTAGCGACCAACGTTGGTCGCTACTGGGGGGCCCAATTATAAAATTTTAATAATTATAATATTATTTTACAAAAATTATAAATATAAATAAATAAAATTTAAAACTAGAGACCAAAGTTGATCTCTAATTAAGGGGCAACCAGATAGCTACCAACTTTGGTCGCTAAAATGGGACCCATTTATAAAATTTTAATAATTATATTTTTATTTAAAATAATTATAAAATACAAATAAATATAATTCAAATTTAGCGACCAAAGTTGGTTGCTTACTAAAATAGAGACCAATTTTGGTCGCTAATCTGGGACCCAATTCTAACGTTTAACAATTATATTACTATTTTAAATATTATATAAAATATAAATAAATCTGATTTAAATTTAGCGACCAACTTTGGTCGCTAATTTAAATTTATTTATATTTAGCGACCAAAGTTGGTCTCTTTTCAGGTCAACAATGGTCAAAATTATAAATTACTTTTGTATTTACAATCTAAATAATATAAATGTAAGTCGTTAACACTTTTGTAATACAAGGGATGAATAGACTAAAATATACTCTAACATGCTATATATGCAGTTAAGTAGTACTACGAAGCGTGTGTGTATATATATATATATATATATATACACTTACACTATACTATTGATCGCTGCCTACTCCACACTACTAAAAGGTAGGAAGAGAGGGTCGCAATAGCTTTTACCCGATTTGTGGGTCGGGATCGATTTCCACAGGGAGCTAGGAAGGGAGTCGAGTATCTATGTAGAGTGGAGTCGTGTAATTGTTCCAAATATCACTTTCAATCATTTTTGGATTTTTCTTTAATAATCTACTATTATCAACTACTAATTATAAATGCAACTAGATGATACTAAACGAGAATTGTTACAAGTTGTATCTAATAGTTTAAAAGGCACTAGGGTAGTGACCTTCACCTAGGTGGCTAACTGACGGATAATTGCATCTAAGGCATGATTGACATGATTGGGAAAATATGTTATAACCGTTGCTCAATACTACCCACTCTACACCTCTCGATAGAAAGAGTGATTTTGCCCAATTGACTCTCTCGAGACCAATTGGATATGCATATTTATCCAAGCAAGTAGGGTTCAAGTCGGGTAATTACTCTCTTGAGGTTTAACCCTTTAATTGGGACTATCAAATCTCTTGAGTCCATCCCAATTCCTTGTTGAGTCAATTTTGGAGACTTAGGCTCTCTTTCTCAAGAAGGGCCAAGTCGACTTAGCACAAACTAGTCTTTTCAACCACTAATTCATAAATTAAACCATAAAATTGACCCAAATAACAAACACCCATAATCAATCTAACCTTAAATCACATTACCCATCAATTACCCACACTAGGGTTGATCCACAACCCTAGCTAATGGGTTTAGCTACTCATGCTTGAAGATAAAATCAGAGAAATACATGAAGCGAAAGACATATTAATTAATTACTAATGTAAATACAGAGTTTCAATGATTAAAACTAAGCAAATGTGCCAAAAATGGCTAAGAAAGGTAGCGCAACTACAATGCTAAAATATCTGCTACCCTAAAAATGGAAAAATATTTTATTTATACTAAGCTGAAAAAACTGGACAAAAATATCCCTGCGGGGTCAGTGCGGACCGCACAAAATGGTGTGCGGCCGCACTAGGCTCCTGATTCTAAAAAATCAACTCTCAGAAATCAGGCTCTGCAGACCGCATAAAATGGACAGCAGCCTTGGAGGCAACTAGTGCGGTCCGCACAAACCCGACCGCGGACCGCACAGGCTTGAACCATGACATTTGACATCTCTCTGAAGTTTGCTTCCGCAGACCGCACAGAATGGTGGTGCGGCTGCGGTGTCTTCAGTGTGGGCCACACAATATCTACTGCGGCTGCACTACTTTGATGCCCTAAAAATCCAGTCTCTGAATCTCCCTAGTGCAGACCGCATAGAATGGACTGCGACCTCACTAGGCTAGTTTATCCCGAGTTGTCTTCTCTTTGATGCTTGTGCAGGTTTCACTCCTTTTGAGTCGATCTTTGACATCTCGTCACTTTGTTGATCAAACCTGCAATCAAGCATAAGTTATGAGCCTTTTTGGGACTATTTTGTAAGAATTTGTAACCAAAGCGCAAGCAAGAAGGAGCATGAAACACGTCAAAATTCCTAGTTATCAACTCCCCCAAACTTAAGCTTTTGCTTGTCCTCAAGCAAATAAAATAAGACCCACCCCTAAAGGGAAAATCCAAGAATTTTCAGCTATCCTAAAGTAACCTCAACTAACATCATTTGGGACTAACAATTGCCCTCAATACAAATGAGTCATTAACAACATTTAACCTTTGAAAAACCATGGATCAAGTGTGACACAAGAGCATCAAGAGTTGACTCATTAAATCAAAGAACTCTTTCTATCACTTTGGTCATTGTGGAACCCAAACACACACATCCTCAACTCTCCCTAAGCAAATGTCACCTTTTAGAATATTGGCACACAAAACGAGGTTATTGGAAATTCACTCATCTCTCTCAAGGAAAGGTCACAAGTCCGGCTCTAGTACCATATGCGTGTCCCTTATGTAAGTATATACTAATGTAAGCTTCATTCAACTCAAGATCATATAGGGCTTTTGTGGAGTCATTGCGAAGGCTTTTGGTTTAAGGTAAGTCATGTTTTTGTTCAAGTGGGTTCCATCTTCCCTTAAGCACTTCTTTTGATTCATTTGGCACAATTCACTTGACTCTTTGAGTCACTTCACTTATTTCTAAGGGGTTAGAGAGACACATTATCACTTTTTCTTGTGCTTTTCACACCTTTTTTCTTTTTTCAACTTTTCACGCCTTCCATTCATTGCTTTTTTTAAATCTATTTTTTATTATTTTTTTTCAAATTGAACATTCTTTTTGTCTTTTTGATTTTCTGTCTTTTTCATTGCCTTTCCTTTTCTTCATTTTTGTGCCTTTTGCCACTTTGTTTCCATCATCGTCTCTCTCCCCCAAACTTATACTTTTGCCATGCGCTTAATGAAAGATCGGGTTCCAAGAGAGGGTATCTTGTAGAACGGGTATAGGCTTGTATCATGCTTCTTAAAATAAAAAGGTCTAAGGCTCAAAAGGGTTAACTAGGGATCATATTATTGGTAGGCTATGGAATTGTTGAATCTATCATTTGGATCAAGGAGAGCCTATAATCACTTGTCAAGTCAAATTTCACTTAAAATTTCGCCTCAACAAACATTCAGGGCAAGTTCTAGACCAATGGCTTGGGACTTGGACTCGCAATTCGATTACTCACCACACAAGCTAAGGGACTGCTAAAGACATAGAGTCAGGGCCCACAATGACCTTAGATACGATTTGAGCACACAATGGTCCCGAAAAACCACTTGATGATTATCGGTCAATACAAGAGTCTCAAGGCCACGACTTCACCATCCTAAACACAATAATTTGTTTTTGACCATAAGATCAAAGACAAATATGATAGGCCCAAGTGAAACTTTGCTTGAGGTACCTTTAACTACAAACTACTAAAAACAAAAATAAAAAAAGACTCAAACCCTTAAGAAGGTTTTCACGCTATCTATCATTGGGAAGAGCCACCCGGTTCACACAATACTCCACCTTTGGAAAGAACCGTGGCATTAAAAAACCAAAGGCTTATTGCAAACTCCGAAAACAAAAAGCTATGAATCATAAATAAGCTAAAAGGGAAAAATTTTGCGGAAGATAGAATAAATATATACAATAGGGGATTTGAATATACAATAGACGGGATGAATATATACAATGAAATGTAACTTTATATACAGACCCAAGGAAAGATGAAAAGTACGATAAAAGTAGCTAAATATAAACTTATATACAGACCAAATGAAAATCAAGAAAGCATAAAATGTATCAATATATATAGTCATCCAAAAATGTAGGGCGCACCCCCTCAAATAAAAGCTGGCATTGTCCCCAATGCCAACTAGTCCAAATAAGCACCAAAAAGATAGAGAAAAGGGATATAGAAGACTCCCTAAGCTGTGTCTGTCTGCATAGGATCATGGGTGGTCCCTGGGTCCTCTGTGTGCTCGGAAACCTCAGACTGGATCCCGATGGTCTGCCCCGCTAATACTGGGACCTAGCTCCGGACTTGAACAGGCTCTGGAACTGGTACATCCTGTGGCTGACTGGAGGAAGCCTCCGGTGGGTCCACCAACTAGATGATGGCATCATCTGCTCTAGGAATCGTCCTCCTCTTCGGAGTCCTCTGAGTCTACTCCAGCTGTGCCACAGATGCTGCAAGTGGGTCCTCAAACAATAGGTCTAAAGGCAGCTGGTCTTCCTTCAACTTGTCAACATCTGCCCGCAGCTCCTTCACAGACTCCTTAGAGGCTCGTGTCTTCCGCAAATTCTTATGCTCCTTAACAAGCTCCTTGAGAGCCTTGCTATGCGACTCAACTGCCTTTGCCAATGCATCCTGAGTGGTGAGGATTTTCTTATGGTTCTCAAGTATATCCTTCAAAGCATCCTCTATCAACTGTGGGACCTGTGCTGGCTGAGGTACCGAGAGCTACAATAGTGGTGGTCAAGGTGGAAAACTTGGATGAAGCAGTATACATCCAGTTGTTAATACTCTAAAGCGTTTGACTCAATCGGTGGGCAGTGATAGGATGGGCCCGAAAAGATGGGATCTCCGGACCTGGTGATATGGAAGGGCTAGGAGGAATGGCTGAAGATGTGGAAGGTCCGGGAGGAATCTCGGCATAAGTGGAAGTAGGCTCAGTGGGGACCTCTACCACAACTGTCTCTTAGACTGGCTAGTTGGGGCAGAAGTAGGGGCTTTGTAGTTCTTATCCTTAGGGTTGTCATTCCCCTTCAATCTATACCAGGAGAATGGGGTTGTCGCCTTGACCTTAACGTTATAGGGCTTCTTATCCACCTCCAAGTCCCAGAAGCACATTGTGAGGGTGCTGGGGAAAGGGTAGTTCTGGTCATGCTCTGCTCCCACTAACGAGATAATGCGGGACATCACATTCCTCACATTTATGGGGTATCCCGCCGTAATCGAAGCAACCAATACAGCCCGGTGGAGAGGAAGGGTCTGGTCATGTGAAGTAGGATCCAACCGGCTGCAAACAAATATCTCCCAACCCCTTGCCTCAAAGTTTAAGGTCCTCCGCAATATTTTGACCCCAAAAGTCAACCACTCAGGAACAGTACCTGGGATTGCCAGGTACTGAGCTAACCAAGGACAGATCTCCTCGCCCATCTCCAACTTCACCATATATAAACTCGCATCCTCCTCATTGAATTCCAAGTATTCGTTTAAGTATTTCCCTTCAAACAAGACTGTCTTGTCACGAATCTTTGTCACTGTGGAACCCTTTTGGATGTGGGCTACATTGTAGTAAAACTCCTTGACCATGTATTCATTGGATTCTATACATTTGCCCAAGAAGTGTTCCTAGCCCACTCTAGTCCTAAATTATCTTTTCACATCAGGGTTGTGGGGTAATAGATCTCTATCAATGAAACTCCGCTCTGGTATCAACTTTCTCACCGGCCACCACTCCCTAAACTTATGGTACGCCACCTGGATCACAAATCTATCCTCCCAAACAACGGGCTTTCTAGTTCGGGCAATGCCTCCTACCTGAGGCTAACCACCTTTAGCTATCTCATCATCCCCTTGTACCTCCTCCTCACCTCCGTCTACACCTTCCCCGGATAATTAAGATGTGAGGGAGGCGGAGTATTCACCACTGCCGATTGCTGAGCCCTCAGACGACTCAGTTGGAACATGCTCTAGTGTTTGGGCAGTAGGTGACGGTTGAGGGGTATCTTTTAGCCTGAATCTCTCCAGCCAGTCTTCAACATATTCTGGCACGAAGTCTGAATAAATTTCTCTTGATGGTTGATATTCACTCCTTGAGGAATGGGAAGCAGCTTTGTCTGCAGCTTTTATTAGCTTCTTGGTCTTTTTTATGTTTTCCCGAGCTTGGGGAGTGAGTTTGATCATTTTATTTCCTTTGTCCCTCGGGAGGGTTCACCTTTCCTGGGTTGTTTTGATCCTTTTGCTCCTCGTTGTTTAACCATTGTCTGCAAAGACAATTCAAATAACTTGTTAGTATTAGTAGGTTCACACAAAATAGTGTTTCAGACAAAAGAAAATGTTGCAGGAGTTGCCTAGTGCAGACCACACAAAATGGTAGTGTGGCCGCACTGAGGCCATCGCGGACCGCACAAGAATGACTGCGGTCAGCACAGGTATTGGGCTCCCAAAACAAGGCCTCTGAACCTTACCAGTGCAGACCGCACAAAACCAACCATGGCCGCACTGGTCCAGTGCGGACAACACAAAATATAGTGCGGCTGCACTGGGCAAGAGTCACCTTTCAGAAGTTCATCACCGCGTTCCACACAAAGTGGTAATGCGGACCGTACTTGGGTACCGCGGACCGCACAAAATTGACCGCGGTCCGTGCTACGTGCCCAGACATTGCACTGAGTTAGGGTTCATATGATTTTGTTCTTAAGTTCAATCTTTCACCTAATTAGAGTCCCTACTCAATTACCCAATACATTAAACTAACAAAGTATGCAAGAAACAAAAAATCTAACTAACCTAACCTAACAATTTGAAAAAAATCACTTAAGGGAGATAACAGACATTAAGAAAATATGAAAATTAAACAAAGTTACAAAACTAAACAGAGAAGAAATGGGTGTAATGTTACCAGATTATGAGATGAGGAGAATCTAATCAATGTCAAGTAGTCAATTACGAACTAAGAAGAAGATGAACAGTGTGTATGGTGTCTGAGTTTCAAATTTGCGAAAAGGATAATAGGGGGTCCTTGGGGTCTATTTATAGAAAAACCCCTGGGACCTATTCTCACCTACCAGTGCAGCCACACAAAATGGACCGCGGTCCGCACTGGTCACTTTTGTTCAATTCCAACTCAGTAACCAACCACGGCCCACACAAAATGGACCGCGATCGCATTGGTCCACCGCGGATCGCACCAAATCAACCGCGGCCATGGTGACAAACTTCATAGAGCAATTTTTTGTCACCCTTTGCCAGTGCTGACCGCACAAAGTGTAGTGCGACCGTATTGGAAACTTCAGAGACTGAACAATTTTGCAATTATGTCCTACACTGCATCAACTCAATTCTGCAACATCTCACAACCAGTTAGCCCAAAAATCAATCCTATACTACAAAGGAAATCAAAGAAAACAAAAAGAAAAACTCATGGGTTGCCTCCTAAGAAGTGCCTAATTTAATGTCGTGGCAGGACGCGGGTTACCATTACATCATTTGAAATGAACAACACCCACCATATGGCTATCATCAAACTTCCCAAGATAATGCTTGACATGGTGCCCATTCATTCTAAAGACTTCACCACTTTTGTTCTTCAAATATAGAGCACCAAACGGGGTCACACACACAACTTCAAATGGTCCACTCCACTTTGATTTCAGCTTTCCCGGGGACAACCTTAGGCGAGAATTGAATAAGACCACCAAATCACCAACTTTGAACTCCTTGCCCCAAGTGTATTTGTCATGGAGGTACTTCATCTTGTCCTTATACAATAATGAACTAGAGTAGGAATGGAACCGGAATTCATCAAGTTCATTGAGTTGTTCAACATAAAGATTGGCCGCAACATCTCACTCAAGATTAAGCTTCCTCAAGGCCCACATGGCCTTATGCCCCAACTCCACTGGTAGATGACATGCTTTCCCAAATACCAACTGGTACGGTGACATACCAATTGGGGTCTTGTAAATGGTCCGGTAAGTCCATAGAGCATCATCTAACTTTTTAGATCAATCGGTCCTATTGGCATTGACAGTTTTGGACAAAATGCTCTTGATCTACCTGTTAGACACTTCAACCTGTCCACTTGCTTGAGGATGATAAGGTGTAGAGACTTTGTGATTGACACCATACTTGGAAAGCAAGGCATCAAAAGCTCTATTACAAAAATGCGATCCTCTATCACTAATGATTGCATGAGGTGTACCTAACCTTGTGAAAATGCTTTTCTTTAGAAATGCTACCACATTCCTAGATTCATTGTTGGGAAAGTCCACGGCCTCAACCCATTTTGACATATAATCGACCGCTACAAGAATGTAAGTATTACCACACGAGCTAACAAAAGGGCCCATAAAATCGATACCCCATACATCAAAGATATCAACTTCAAAAATTGTGTTTAGACGCATCTTACCTTTCTTGGAAATCCCGCCCGCTCGTTGACATTGATCACATCTTTTTACTATATCACTTGCATCTTTGAACAAGGTTGGCCAATAAAAACCGCAACTCAGAACTTTTGAAGCTGTCCTCACCCCTCCATGATGGCCACCATAGGGGAGGAATGACAAGCCTCTAGGATGCTAAATTGCTCCTTCTCAGGTACACACTTCCGGATCAATCCGTCGGTGAAAATATTGAACAAGTATGGCTCAAACAAATAGAAGTCCAGACTATCCCGTTTTAGCTTCTCCCTTTGGTTAGAAGAGAGCTCACATGGGATCATGCCAGTCACAAGGAAATTAGCAATGTCTGCAAACCATGGCATATCACACATCGACACAGAATGTAGTTGCTCATCGAAGAATGTATCATTGATCTCTAGGCCATCACATGGCCATCCTTCCTCCTCCAAGCAGGACAAATGATCCGCAACTTGGTTCTCACTACCTTTCCGGTCCACCATTTCCAAATCAAACTCTTGAAGAAGTAACACCCATATCATCAACCTTGCCTTGGAGTCTTTATTTGTCATTAAATACCTAAGGGCGGCATGGTCGGTGTGCACTATGACTTTGGCCCCCATAAGATACAGCTGAAACTTTTCCATTGCAAAAACTATGGCCGACAATTCTTTCTCAGTGATCGTGTAGTTCCTTTGAGCCTCGTTCATAGTCTTGCTTGCGTAGTACACCAGGTAAAACATTTTATTAACCTTTTGACCCAAAGCATCCCCAACCGCAACCTCACTTGCATCGCACATGAGCTCGAAGGGTAAGCTCCAACATAGTGTGTTAATGATCGGTGTACTGGTCAACTTATGCTTGAGAAGTTCGAAGGCCTCCATGCATTTCTCATCAAACACAAACTTAGCATCTTTCTCTAGCAACTTGCAAAGGGGATTCACAACCTTCGAAAAATCCTTGATAAACCGCTGGTAGAACCCTGCATGTCCAAGAAAACTCCTAACCCCTTTGACAGAAGTGGGGGGAGGGAGCCTTGAAATCACCTCAATCTTGGATTTATCTACTTCAATCCCATGCTGAGAAATTTTGTGACCCAACACTATGCCCTCTTTAACCATGAAGTGGCATTTTTCCCAATTAAGAACGAGAGTTGTGTCTTCACATCGGGCCAAGATTCTATCCAAATTTCCCAAACACTATTCAAAGGAGTCACCAACCACACTAAAATCATCCATGAAAACCTCCAAGATATCTTCCACCTTGTCAATGAAAATAGCTATCATACATCATTGGAAGGTCGTCGAAGCATTGCACAACCCGAACGGCATCCGAGAAAAAGTAAATGTTCTATATGGGCAAGTGAATGTGGTCTTCTCTTGGTCCTCCAAAGCGACTAAGATTTGATTATACCCCGAGTAGCCATCCAAAAAGAAATAAAAAGCACGTCCCGCAAGGCGATCAAGCATTTGGTCAAGGAATGGCAAAGGGAAATAATCCTTGCGGGTCACCTTGTTCAGTTTCTGGTAGTCCATACATACTCTCCATCCGGTAACGGTCCAAGTGGGAATAAGTTCATTGTTGTCATTTATCACCACAGTCATCCTACCCTTCTTCGGCACACATTGTACCGGAGAAGTCCATGAACTATCTGTCACGACCCTAGTTCACCAATTGTGAACACGTCATGACGGCACCTAGTCTTCGCGACTAGGTAAGCCTAACACGTTGCGAAAGTAATAACAATTTACGGAATTTGTAATCAAAACTGAATAACATAATAATGTATATAACTGCCGCCTGGCACATACACCTTGACACTAAGCATTTTAAAACTCTCCCAAAGACCCGGAAACCCACGGGCAACACAGGCTAAGATAAAAATAAGTTACGGCTCTAATATCCGGAAATGTCTACACAACTGAATACATGAAATGGAGCTGCTAACTACAAGATAGAGCAGAAGGAGACTCTTCGGTCTGCGGACGCGGCAGAATATACCTCAAGTCTCTGAATATATATCGCCTGGATCACTGATAGAATGCCCGAAAAAAAGTACCTGGATCTGCACATGAAAAACATGCGCAGAAGAGGCATGAGTACACCACAGCGGTACTCAGTAAGTGCCAAGCCTAACCTCGGTTGAGTAGTGACGAGGAAGTTCAGGGCCCTACTGAGAACAAACATAATAACAATAATGAACAGTGTAAATCAGGGAATAATCTGAAATAACGATAAAGATAGGATAGAAGCTACAAGACAATGACAATTAAGCTAAGTAAGGAAAATAACACAAACAAGTATTTCTCAACTGTCCAATGGATCTCCCAAGAATTGAACCCGTAGTCCATCACATTTAAATATCTGGGATCTCCCGGGAATCGAACTCGTAGTCCATCATATCAATAGCAAAGGATCTCCCGGGAATCGAACCCGTAGTCCATCATATCAGTAGCAAAGGATCTCCCGGGAATTGAACCCGTAGTCCATCATACCAACAGCAAAGGATCTCCCGGGAATCGAACCCGTAGTCCATCATATCA